>JARPMJ010001859.1:0-140769 GCA_033366665.1 Phoxinus dragarum | reverse complement strand
AGCTTTTAGGGCCTTTTTATAACGTGACTTACTGTCTTTCCACGCGATTCTAAAGACCTCTAAATTAGTTTTTTTCCATTTACGCTCTAATTTACGGGTTTTTCTCTTTAGAACATGCGTAGTATTGTTGTACCATGGTGCTTTACTTTTCTCTCTGACCTTTTTTAATCTAATGGGTGCAACAATATCCAATGTTCTAGAGAGAATGGTGCTCATAGTGCTAGTTACTTCCTCTAATTCATCTGTTTGTTTGGGTTCAGGCAGTAACTGAGACAAATCAGATAAGCAATTTGAGAAATTATCTATGGTGGATGGAAGGATTGTTCTGCCTGGTCGGTAACGCGGCGCAGCGTGACATAGTACTGTAGTCCGTAATATACAAGTTACCAGGAAGTGGTCACTGACACCATCACTTTGCGGTATAATATCTATATCGGTTGGATCGGTTCCGTATGATATAATTAAATCGAGTGTATGATTAAGACGAGTTGGTCCGGTGACGTTTTGCTAGACCCCAAAGGAGTTTAATAAATCTGTAAACGCAGCCCCTAACGCATCATTTGAATTATCTACGTGTATGTTGAAATCTCCAACAATTATTGCCTTATCGACATTGACCAATAGATCTGAGAGAAAATCTGCAAACTCTTTTAGGAAATCAGCGTAGGGCCCTGGCGGTCTATATACGGTAGCCAGGGCTAGAGATAATAGGGATTTTTTTCTTACATCTAAGAGCGTAACATTTAATTCAAGTACTTCAAACAAATTAAATTTTTCACCTGTTTTCTGATTAACATTAAGAATATTTCTGTAGATTGTTGCAACACCACCGCCACGACCAATCAGACGGGGCTCATGCTTATAACAGTATCCTAGTGGAGTAGACTCATTTAGACCGAAATAATCATTTGGTTTAAGCCAGGTTTCAGTAAGGCAAAGTACATCGATGCTATTATCTGTGACTATTTCATTTACAATAACCGCCTTAGGTGTAAGCGATCTAATGTTTAGAAGACCTAGCTTTAGAAATTGTTTTTGTTCACTAATAGCAAGATTTTCTGTTTTAATAACAATTAGATTTTTCCTAGATCCTGCAGTAGATTTATTATTTGATCTCACTAAACGAGGAATAGACACAGTTTCTATTAAATGTTCTACACTAGTATTTATATCAATTAATTTGGTGCAGCAGAGACTGTGATTTGGATTTTTGGTAACTAGTCAAACGGTCTTTAACATATTGGAGATGTTATCCGACAGAAGATCCGCTCCATTTCTACTTGGGTGTAAGCCATCAGCGCGGAAGAGCCTAGGACGCTCCCAAAACAGATTCCAATTATTTATAAAGAGCAGTTTCTGCTCATTGCACCATGACATTAACCATTCATTTAGCGAGAATAATCTACTGAACTTTTTATGCCCTTGTCGATACGTGGGAAGCGGCCCAGACACGATGATCGTTATTTCAGGCGATGCGGTGCGTAGCG
Source organism: Phoxinus dragarum (assembly GCA_033366665.1). Lineage (NCBI taxonomy): Eukaryota > Metazoa > Chordata > Actinopteri > Cypriniformes > Leuciscidae > Phoxinus > Phoxinus dragarum. The sequence continues at coordinate 139,282 of JARPMJ010001859.1, read as the reverse complement.
TCTCGATTGGGTTCCTATAATCCTTTTTCAAAACCTCCGTCTGCCGCAGCCTGACGTCGTTCACTCCTGCGTGCAACACGACAGCTCCGACGCGCTCGTCACCGCAGCGATATCAATAACACGGTCATCAGGAAAACAGTGGCTACGCACCTTACTTTTACCTGATGTAGCGTGGACGTTCCGAACAATTGAATCACCGATGATCACAGCATCGCGTTCCTTTTCACGAAGAGGGGAGAAGCGGTTCTGAGTGGAAATCTCGAAAACCGGGAGGGGCGGAGAGATTCTGGCTCGCGTCTTCCGCTGCGAAACCACCCAAGCTTCGTGACGGCGCCTCGGAGCCGGGGTGAATGAAATCTGTGAGAACCGCCTTGGCGCACGGGACCAATGCTGAGAGACGCACGGTGTTGACGCAATCGGAGTCTGCGGATTATTAACTGATTTGTGTGTATCGACGCGTGATGTTTCAAGAGCTAAACGCCGGTCTCTTAGCTCGGCTTGTCTCTCTAAAAGGTCGCGGATCTGCTTCTCTACAGCTTCCTTCCAGCTCAGACTGCACCGCTTGCAGCTCGAATGTGTCCTCACCTGCACCAAAAGGTAGACAACATACATTTGATATATTCGCCATTTAAACAGATGGACAGTAAGTTAGCAACGACGCTACCAGTGATGCTATCAATATTAACGCTGATTTATGACTGAAATCTTGGATATAATCTTTTAATGTAATATAGTCTTTTAATGGTACGGGTGTGATGTAGACGCATGATAGGCGAGAAAATGTTCGTTTATAAGTGAGTGTAAAGAAGACGCGCTCAGCCGTGACCCACAGGTGTAACGGACCGGTATTGGGTCAATCGGTTTGAGACGCGTCTACTCTACGCGTTGTAACTATGAGATTTAGAGCAGCAGTGCTTCTCAGTGAGGAAAAGTAGAAAATGTTCGTTGTAAATTTAAATGTAAAAACATTATGACATAATGAAGCCTCGTTTACAGAAATCATGTGACTTCGGCAGTTTGATACGCGCTCTGATTCGCTGGCTCAAAGCAAACGAGTCGCAAAGGTTTTGAAGCTTCATGAAGTGTTTCAAAAGTGCCCGTCACTAAACTGCCTCGCAAGAAAAGTTTACAATTAACAAAAATGGCTCAGGCTCTTTAATTTCCCAATACTCAATATTTACTATATATTTAGAAAGCCAAGTGAACAAATTGAGAGGGCAATCTGAAATCAGTGTCAGCCAAATACACCAAACCATCATTACTCACAGTCTCTAAACTCTCTTAACACATACAAACTCGTCCTCCAATGCTTCTCTCTGCTCAGTGCTCAGAACACAAGCTGTCTCTACAGGAAGTGATGATGTGCTTTTAAAGTACTGTGCACCAATCAGGACACAGCATTAATCAGCCTGCAGGAGCCAATCAGACGACGTTCCTACAAAGAAAACAAAACACATAAACAAACCATAGGGTCATAACACTCATTATGTATTGAGAATATGGATCTCACACTTAAGGAAAAAAAAAAAACACCTACATTTTGCAATTGCTGCTGATATTTGCATTTTTGCTGCAGATGCTGATATTTATATAGCAGCCATATCACCCTGTAGCCCAATGACTGGTTTCCCACTGAAGCTAAGCGGGGCTGAGCCTGGTTAGTACTTGGATGGGAGACCTCCTGAGAAAACCAGGTTTCTGTTGGAAGAGGTGTTAGTGAGGCCAGCAGGGGGCGCTCACCCTGTGGTCTGTGCGGGTCCTAACGCCCCAGTGTAGTGACGGGGACACTATACTGTCAAAAGAGCGCCGTCCTTCGGATGAGACGTTAAACCGAGGTCCTGACTCTCTGTGGTCACTAAAAATCCCAGGATGTCTTTCGAAAGAGTAGGGGTGTAACCCCGGCATCCTGGCCAAATTTACCCAGTGGCCTCTGTCCATCATGGCCTCCTAATCATCCTCCTATATATACTGATTGGCTTCATCACTGTCTCCTCTCCACCAGTAAGCTGGTGTGTGGTGGGCGTTCTGGCGCAATATGGCTGCCGTCGCATCATCCAAGTGGATGCTTCACATTGGTGGTGGTTGAGGAGATTCCCCCCTTCTATGTAAAGCGCTTTGAGTGTCCAGAAAGGCGCTATATAAATGTAATGAATTATTATTATTATTATTATAGGCAAAAAGTAAGATGAAATCTAAAAAGAAAGATGCTTCAAATGTAAATCAATGAGATCTTCATAACAGTACAGCAGACTACTTACATAACATGCATATAAACATCAGTCGTCTTGTCACTCTATATCTGCCAATAATATGTCTTAGTAAGATGATATTCAAATGCTTTGTTTTTTAGTTTTATGATCAAAGCTCGTAGTTTTAAAACATAATTCAATGCAATACAAAGATTACTGAGAGATGAACAAATAAACTTTCCTTAAAAGCCTGATGATCATATTTGAGACTCACATTTTAACATGATTTTTCTAATAAATATTGAATGGATAATCAAGTAAACCTAAACTGCTACAGTGCAGTAATTGTTCATCTTCAAATATTACTAACAATATCAAAGTTATTCTTACGCTTGCTTTATAAAAATCAAAGATTTCACAGAAAAAGACGTCGTGAACCACGAGCTGAAGGGGGACGCTTGCACAATTATACTAGAAGGCCTTTTACTAGCTAAAAATAATAAACTATCAATCAGACGACAGAAGGCATGTAGATCGAGTACAGCAGGGTTTCCTTCTATGATTTGGTGTCCTTCACATGTCTACATTTATTTTTCCTTTGCTTTCTTACTTTTTCTATTTGTTTTGTTTTTATAGGTATACACTGTAAAAAAATGTTTTACCTCCCCAAGTCAAAATATTCTAGTGACTGAATTATCTAAATTTGGTCCAAGTGAAATTCTGTAAAATAAATTGAATTAATTGTTGCAATAGTCTGTTAACATTGGCTCAATGAGAAATAATATGTCAGACTAATTGAAAAATTTAGATGTTGTCAGACACTAGAAAATTTTGACTTGGGGATGTAATTTTTTTAAGGGGGAAATGGCATCAGTATGACTCAGTATGTTCTTTTATCATGTATAAATGGTTTAATGAATTTAATGCATTTGAACGAATATTACTTGAAATGTCAGGCCTGGAAATGAATAAAATCATGAGTCATTGTAATATGTAGTCAATTATGCTTTGCTCTTAATTAATTAATTGGCTAGAAAATGCTCTGCAAATATTGCTATTAAATTATTTTTTTTATGACTTAAGATCCTCATCCGGTAATCAGGAAAACCTAAGTCATGTTAATTCATTGGATTCATCCTCACTCACTCACAAAAGTCCGGCATCCGTGTCTCTGTGTGTCTCTCAGGGTCCGTCATTACGCTGGAGGATTCAACGAGTGGCTTCAGCGGGAAGATCTGCGAGCAGAAAGAGTCGAGCATGAAACTTGACGACAGAGGAATGAAGTTTATTTCAGCGTCAAGGCCCTACAAGACTATGATTATGAATTTATACACGACACTTGACTGTTAAAATTACAGCACAGACCAAAAATGTATTCAGCAAATCTCACAGATGTGTCTATATATTTTGCAAAGACTTAATAAATATCGCATTGTTTATGATACACTTTGTTTGTTTTTATGCCATATGATTTTGTCACTATAAATGGACCCAGCAACACATTAGATGATGTTGCTCATGTATGTTTTTCTGAAATAGACAATTACACTATAAATTCATGTTTGAACAGTGACCACACTGATGATGGTAGAAGAGTAATAATAACAGGGATTTACAAAATAAGTGCTGTTACTTTGCAAGAGCTTACATGAACTTTGTGTCTGCAACCAATTAAAATTCATAAAAAAATCATAACCTAATTGCAATCATTTAAAATGAATATGCATGTGATATTATGAGATTTGGTGACAATTTACTTTTATTTTTGTAAATATTTATGTTCTGTTATTTCAGCATAAAATTTCACTTTTTTATACAAGTGAAGTGAATTTGGTGTTGTCCACATCTCCATATAAACACACTGACTCAGACACTGAGGGTTTGAATATTGATTTTAATATTGAGGAAAGAAACCGGTTTTAATAGTTACTCTATAACTTACAGTATGGCAGCTCATTGTGTGTCTGTTTGTTATTATATCAGACCGACTATTCTCTGCATGCGGTTAGAAGTGTTCAGAAGGGGACCAGAGGGTCACTGAGCGATTTAGGGACTTTATTCACAGTCAATGTCACTTCAACGCTGCAGAGAGTTGCAGATATTATTGCATGAACACACACATCTCCGAGTGACGCCCACCAGAGAGAGAGAGAGAGAGAGAGAGAGAGAGAGAGAGAGAGAGAGAGAGAGAGAGAGAGAAATCCACATGGGTTTCAAATACACAAACATCTAAGTTCACTTTTAACACTTCGTCCTAACTAGACGACGAGACACAATAAAGCAGCAAGTGATAAATCTGCTCTCTCCAGTGAACTTCATTCACACTGGCAGTGATGTAAAACAGTCCATGACAGGCAACATGAGGTTTGCAGAGTAGATCTGTGTGTCCAGCAACACTACACAGTTGAGAGAGACCGTATTCGCCAGAGAAACCAGCGCTCAGCCATCTTTATAATTTTGTGTTTGAATTTTTTTTTGCTGAAGCTCTGTATATTTCTGGCATCGCTGTCGAAGAGTAATCCGCTGGTGAAGTGGATTTACTGGAAACACTTTAGAATAATGGTTCGTCATTTAATAAGTAACTATGCAGGAAGTAATGCAGGTAGTACATTAACACTTCAGCTAATAACTAATATGGAAACAAGTGTAGGATGGTGAATAATGTAGTGTATAAGAGACCCCCCCCCCCCCGCCCCCCCATGTAATTCTGTATCAGTAGAATTTTTATTTTGTTATCTTTAATTGAAATCTCATCCCAGATGTTTTTATGTTAATACGGTATAGAAAGTTTGATACTGTAAAAATGTTACAAATGTATTAATTTAGGCATATAACCTCTACTCATAGACAGTACTGATAGGTACGAGTTAACAGCTAAGGGCACAGATATTATATAGAGACTAGATGCCCTATTGGCCGCTGGACAACGAGAAATACAGCCGCCATCTTAAACCGGTCGTACTATTGGCTGTATTTTGTGAATTGAATATTACCAGATAATTGAGAAGGAGCAAGGATCTTTGATATTACTGAAATCGTAGCCAGCTAACGTTAGCTAGGCCAGCCGGTGTTCACCCGGCACGGAGAGGTTGGGTAAAGTAATAATTACAAGAGCTTCTCGGTTATCAGATACAAGCATTCAACGGCCCTGTAGTATAAATATATATAAATATAGGTTATTTGTGTTTGCGCACGTGATATCAGGAAGCAATGTAATACACACATGACGGCGATGCGCGAGTGTGTGTGAGAGAGTGTGTAAGTGTGTGTGTGTCACAAATCATTATAAATAGTTTCTTCAACTTATTCAAATATCTTATTTTACTGCAACTATCTGTTTCTGCTTCTTTATCATATTTATAGTGTGTGATTGATTTATAAAATACCTTATATCCTACATCACATATTTTGATTTTGGACGTCTGATCACTTTATATCTTATATCAGAATATTATATTACTGTTAAGCCTACTATGAACTGCCACTATGGCTGTCACGTGGTTCATGTACGCCCCAATAGTTCCCAAACATACGCTGGCTGTCATATTCTTCTATGGGACAGACAGCAGCGATTGCATTATTGGTAACGGTAAATATAAAATAAAACACACACCCAAGTACTTTTTCTGATACAATATAGACAGTTGACAATTCAAAAGAGGTCGATATTTCAGAAACTTACGTTACCTCAGGAACAACTCGACGCGCAGCATTCACCACTCAAACGCAGCCAACACGTCACATAATGAAAAGTTAGTATATCCCAAAAATTCTATTAAATAAAAGTTGCTATAAAGGTGGTAGCTTTCAATTCACGTCACATAATGAAACGTTAGTAGGCTATATCACAAAAATTCAATTAAATAAAAGTTGCTATAAAGGTGGTAGCGATTCATTAACGAACTAATTAGATGCTACCTTCACAGCTGGCGAAGTCGCGCTAGCTAACTAGCAAGCAGGCAATGCTAGAAAATTGGTTGAAACAACCAAGATAAAATATAAATAATTATGCTGTGCATATACAAATGAAGACCAGTATAAGCATCGCAAAGGGCCTCTGATACAATATACACAGTTGACAATTCAAAAGAGGTCGATAATTCAGCAACTTACCTCTGGAACAACTCGACGCGCAGCAATGTAAGTGAATGGGGTCCAACGCCCAAATGACAGTGTTTGGAACTAATCCGATCTTCAAATCACGGAAGTAGGCGGTTAAAAGTGCCGCCATTTTTTACAACGGAGGTCTATGGGAGTGTCGCAACTCTTTCTCTCTATGGCTCTGGCAGTAGCGGTCGATAGGGCGTCTATCTAGAGCATGCTGTGGGTCTGAGAGGGATCGTTTTAAAATGGTTTTCCTTCATTTGAAGGAAAGCTCTTTTTCAGTGACTTTGGAGTTCCTCAGGGCTCCATTTCAAGGCCTCTTTTGTTTTCTTTATTTGTGTTGCCCTTGGGCCTTGTCTTTAAAAGACACGGTATGTCGTATCATCTTTAAGCCGATGACATTCAGATTTACTTGCCTTTTCAATCTGGAGGATCAACTCCTCAATCATCTTTGTTATTATGTCTTGAGGAGGTAAAGTGCTGGTTAGAACAAAATCGTCTCCAGCTAAATGTGACTAAATCTGAATTTATCATTTTTGGGCCAACTTAAGGTGACAGAAACATAACAGATGTTTTGAGTCCATGGTCAATGAATGTGCTAGCCTGGCTTCGCCCTCCTACGTACTTCCGTTTTTCATTTATTTTTCATTTTCATAAATTTTCATTTTCCTTCAGAACTACGTCTGGGATTGTGGTGTATTCTTGGGTTTTCTCCGGTCATTTTTTAACCGGTCCAATCAGCGAACAGAGGGAGTGTCTGAGAACCATGACGTTGAGGTTGTGCGCTAGTTTGAGTCGTCATACTTCACGACCAAACGTTAGCGATTGGTTATGGCAGATCCAGAGCGGCTCTGGGCAGATCCAATAGTTTTAAACTTCAACAGAGAACCGCCTACAAGGAAGATAACGCTTGTCAATGGAGAGAGGCCAGACTCTCTGTACAAATGAAATGTAGGAGAGTCTGGTAGAACCAGGCTATGAATGTGCGGCCCAAGATAGGTAATTTGGGTGTAATTTTTGACTCATCCTTAAAGGAGAACTCCGGTCAATTTTAACATTGAGCTCATTTTTTAGTAAATTTGGAGTGCTGTCAATACAGAGAACAACGACAAAAATCGGTGTTGCCTACACCGTGTTATCCTCTTTTTAAAATTGGTACAACTTGAATGTGGCACGTTTTAAACCTGCTTTTATCCTCTTAACATCCTTGATGTGTCATTACAAGTGCCCAGTCATGTTGAGTGATTCCTTCAGAGTGAACACGGTGAATCTGACTGCATTTGATGTGAAAGATATTAATAAAAATGATGTTAATTCAACAAGCGCACATTCCTGTATTTAGGGGTTCCGGCCAAGATGGCGTACTAGATAGCAGCATAGTTTAACCGTCTCAAAGTTTTTTCTTATTTTCAGACTTTTCCCAAACTGTTTGTTAAAGATTTATTTTTTCGTCATCTAAAAATGACAAGTAGTGCACGAAGCTCTGAAGAGAATACCGTGATCAGTATCAGAAATGTTCATGATTATGATGACGCGATGGAGGTTTGTGCTGAAACTAACAAGCGTGTCCTGGAGGAATGCGGTGCTGAGAATCTATTACTCCCAGCAAAGTGCTCTTAATGAAGAAAGTGCGGCCTGATCAGGTGGAAGATATCTCTAATGCGGATATACTCGAGGCAATTCACTCCCTCTGCAAAAGATTTGACAAGCAGGAGAAAAAGCTGGAGGAGCTGTCCAAAAAAATGGAAGAGAATTGTAACGCCATTTCTGAGGTTAAGGAAGAGATGAAAGCTCACAAGCAGAAGGAAGCTGTATTGGAGCAGGAATTTTCTGATCTTAAAAAAGAAAATAAAGAGCTGAGGTCAAGGGTAGGTGAATTGGATTGGTACAAAAGGCGTTGGAATTTATGCATCAAAGGCTCGCAAGAGAAACAGAACGAAAACATCAGACAGGAGGTGATTACCCTGCTGGCCAAGATTGCTCCTGGTGTGCCCTGGGAAATGGAAGAGGCGGTTGACACGGTTCATCGTATTGGCAGAAGAGAAGGAAATCGCACGCGCCAGATTATCAGTCAGTTTTCAAAGCGAATCTACAGAGACCAAATCTGGACACTGTCAAAGGGGTCAACCGTGTGCAAGGAGGCAGGTATTCATTTCGCTGAGGACTTAAACAAAGAAGACAGTGAGGCTAGGGGAATACTTTGGCCACGCATTAAGCAAGCGCGAGCGGAAGGGAAAGTGGCTTACTTTCGTGGTCCCTTTGCTTTCATTGAAGGAAAGCACATTTTTGCCTGATGATGAAGACTTGGAAAATGGGAAATGTGTTGTTTTTTCAGAGACTTTTTTTGTAAGTGTTACACTTTTATTTTTCCGATCCCATTGTCGATAGCTTATTGACACTTTAGATCCGTTCACTGTGAGTTCCAGTGGGCGTATGTTCTCATTGAAATCTCATCTATCTTTTTGTTCGTTAAATGCAAGGGGACTAAAGGACAAAGTAAAACGCAAGGGTATTTTTCTGTTTTGCAAGGGGCAGAAGTCACATTTTGTTTTTCTACAAGAGACTCACTCTACTGAAGAAGATGCTGCTTTTTGGAAGATGCAGTGGGGAGAGACAATTTTGTTTAGTCATGGCTCCAATCGATCAGCAGGTGTCACCATTTGCCTTAACAATTGCCCTGGGAAGATTGTGACTTCTCAGTCTGATGCTCATGGTCATTGGCTTGCTGCTGTGGTTAATAGTGAAGGTACTTTTCCTATTTTAGTCAATGTTTATGGTTATAATAGCAGTGGGTAAAACAAGGTTTTATTTTCTAATATTACAGATGTTGTCACACAGCTTAAATCGAAATTTCATACGAATTGTGTACTAATTGGAGGTGATTTTAATCTAGCACCAGATGAGTGGCTGGACAGATCTCCTTCTAGTTATACAAAGCCACCATTTGAATAACATTATTCAGGAGTTTTGCCAGCTAAATTCCCTTAATGACATCTGGAGGTTAAAGGATTAGTTCACTTTTAAAATGAAAATTCTGTCATCATAATACTCACCCTTAAGTTGTTTCAAACCTGTATGAATTTCTTTCCTCTGCTGAACACAAAGGAAGATATTTAGAAGAATGTCAGTAACCAGACAGTTTTTGGTTCCCATTGACTTCCATAGTAGGAAAAAAATATACTATGGAAGTCAATGGGAACCAAAAACTGTCTGGTTACTGACATTCTTCTAAATATCTTCATTTGTGTGTTTCCTCAGCAGAGGAAGGAAATTCATACAGGTTTGAAACAACTTAAGGGTGAGTATATGATGACAGAATTTTCATTTTAAAAGTGAACTAATCCTTTAAAGCATCCTAATGAGTCTCAGTTTTCCTGGGTCAAACCTAATGGATCCTCCAAGTCACGGATAGACTTTTGGCTTATTACTGAGGAACATTCTGAGTTTGCCACTAATGTTCTAATTTCTGCCGCACCACTGACAGATCATTGTCTTATTTCGTTAATTTTGTCGCCAACAATAAAACATACCTTTAGAAAAGACTACTGGAAGTTTAATGCAGATCTTTTAAAGGATAAATATTATTGTAGTCAAATAAGAAATTTGATTATTGAGATTAAAGATGACCTCACCTTAACTTCTAATGGGAATAGAGTATTTTAAATTCAAAACAAGGGAAGTTTCGATTCGGTTTGGTAAACAAAAAAACAAAGAACAGAAGCAAAGTGAGTTTAGTTTAATTCAAGAAATGAATACCTGTTGTAATACACAGGAAATGACTCAAGAAGATGTTGATAAATTACTCTCTCTTCAAGCTAAATTAGATAATTTGTATTTAATGAAAGCACAAGGAGCTTTTGTAAGGTCTCGTGCAAAATGGTTGGAGGAAGGAGAGAAGAATACAGCATATTTTTGTCAGCTAGAAAAGAGGAGACAGAAAAACAATGCTGTTCATAGTTTGATTATTAATGATAAGGTAGCCTAATCACAGACCCCAAATTAATTTCCGAGGAAGTATACTCATTTCACAGTGATATTTATTCTTCTTCATATTCTGACAAAAATGGTCAAGAATTTCTAGAAAAGATACAAGATTTTATTCCACAGATTGATATTGAATTTAAAGAAAGCTGTGATGTAGACCTGAGATTGGAGGAAATCGATTCTGCTATTAAAAAAATGCCTTTAGGTAAATCTCCTGGTCAGGATGGCCTGACTACAAATTTTTTACAAATTCTTCTGGGAAGATATAAAATATCTGTTGTTTCAAGCTTTAAAGGAATGTTTTGAATCTAACTCTTTACTTCCAACTATGAAACAGCGGTTGATCATTCTTATCCCAAAGTCAGGCAAAGACAAAATAATTATTGATAATCTGAGACCGATTACCCTATTCAATGTTGATTATAAAATTCTTACATCTGCTATTGCAAACAGGCTAAAAATGAGGTTGAGTCAAGAGTCAAACCCAATCTGGTTTTATTAAAGGAAGGTTAATACACAACAATATTAGACTGATTTTGGATTTAATTGATTATGCACATTTGATTAAGGATGTGTTATGGTTAAATCCTGGTAAGCATGAGGACAAGGTAATTCTCCATTCTTAGTGTTTTATTCAGCTTCCACAAGCAAGCCAACGTGGACAGGCATTACATTGATTACTAGCAGGTGTGTGTCCCTTCTCATTCTTACTCTACACCTTTTATAAGACATGACTATGGACTCCAGCGCCACCTCCTGACCAGTACATAAACACAACATTCCCCTGTTACTTAACTGTAAATCTCACCCAAGAATACATTCTTTGTGCAATTCAATTCAATACAATAGTTACATCTAATTCACTTGATTTGACAATACCTGGTATTCTGCAACAGTACCCATTCAACTATAATGACTTTCTCAATTAGCTCAAGGTAACCAATGTCTTTTAGTTCTACGTTACATAATCATGCAACCAACGTGGAGGACGTCTAACTCGTGATGAAGACCTTTCAGGAACCGATGGAGGGGCAATTGCAATAGGTACGTTCACAAGTTCACTTTTAGGTAACACAGTAGATGAGGAAACTGCCTTGAGAGGCAAGGACACAAGTTCACCATCAATGACATTCTCCAAAGGTGCACCAGCTGAAGAGAGACGAGACGCATGCCAAGTTTTCCCATCCGATAACTGGTAAGTGCATGAACCAAGTTGACGTGTAATTTTCAAAGGCTTTGAAAATCTAGGATGTCCTTTAGGCACATGAACTGGAATCTTTATACGCACCCAGTCTCCAGATTTGAACTCTGGAATACAAGCTCTTCATCTGAGGTCGGTGTATGTTTTCATCTTCTTTTGAGATGATGACACTTTCTGACTCACGGCAGTATCTTTACAGATGATAGGGAAAGGAAGAACATTGAGACGAGTACGCATTTTTCTACCACAGAGTAACTCAGAAGGAGACTGTCCAGTAACAGAGTTTCTTCAAACTTACCGTGCTACTCCACATTCTGTTACTGTTGCTTTCCATGGTTTCCCAGAAAGAATAGCAGATTGAATAGAACCCTTCAATACTCTATGGAATCTCCCGATAGCTCCATTTGCAGCTGGATGATAGACTGACGTATGTATGTGTTGAATGTCTCTATCTTTCAGAAAAGCAGCAAACTCCAATGACTTGAATTGACATCCATTATCAGATACAATGTAATGAGGATTTCCAAATCTGCTGAAAACTGATGTCAAGAAGTTGATCACATCTCTACTTGTGATTGAAGAAGTGAATGCTACTTCTATCCACTTACTATGATAGTCAATCAATGTCATGATGTACCGACAATCCCAGGTAGCGGTTTCAAATGGCCCAACAATGTCAACAGCCACTTTTTCCCATGGCATGGATGGAAAAGGTACAGGTTGTAAAGGTGCAGCACAAACAGTTGTGGTCTTATCAGAAGACAGACAAACTTCACAATTCTTAATCTGTTCCTTGACCAAGCAGTCAATACCAGGCCACCAGTACAGTTCACGAATGCGCTGTTTCGTGCGCACTATTCCTTGATGACCTTCGTGAGCCAAATTCACTAAGACACGTCGCAATGAAACAGGAACAACAAGACGTGACCCTCTAAAAACATAGTCCTTTTGCACAGCAAGTTCATCACGTACTTGAAAATATGGACGTAAAACAGAATCCACAGCAGCTGACGAAGAAGGCCATCCACGACTAATCTGAGCACGTAATGCAGCCATTTCTGAGCATGATGCTGAGACAGAAGCAAATTCTGTTGGAGACACAGCAGACATTTCAGAAGACAAAAATGCCACAAACTCAGGTTCAGTATCTGAAAGATCCTCATCAGAAGCTGGCAAGGGTAGGCGAGACAGATAATCAGCAACCTGGTTTTGAGAGCCAGGATAGTAGTTCACCTCATAATTAAAACACAAGTCGCTCTGCCCAACGCGCTATCCTCATTCCAGTGCGATCTGTGCCTTTAGAGGAGAGGAGCACTGTCAAGGCCTGATGATCCGTACGTAGAAGAAATTTCCGACCCCAGAGGTAAGTTCTCCATTTTTTAACAGCCCAGACACATGCTAACGCTTCCTTTTCAATCGTTGAATATTTGCGTTCAGCTGTTGACAATGTTCTTGAAGCAAATGCAACAATACGTTCGGTGTTGTTTTCATGAATTTGAGAGAGTACAGCACCGAGCCCATAATTTGATGCATCTGTTGATACGACAGTGGCTAAGTTAGGGTCAAACAATGCTAAAGCAGGGCTTTGAAGTAACAACTCTTTTACAGCACTGAAACTCTTCTGAGCTTCATCTGACCAGCTGAACTCAGTACCTTGTCTGATGCATGCACGCAATGGTTCTACTACTGTGGCAAAATTTGGTATGAATTTATTGTACCATGACAACAATCCAAGAAGGGAACGGAGCTGGTGTGCATCATTAGGAACAGGAGCATGAAGCATTGCACTGAGGTGACCTTCATCTGGGTAAATACCCTGTGCAGATACAGTATGACCAAGGAAGCGCAAACTGCTTTTATTAAAGTGACATTTAGCTTTATTCAACTGTAAGCCTGCATCTTGTATGCGCTGAAGAACCACCTTGAGCATGTGGTCATGTTCACTTTTCGTGCGTCCCCAGACAATAACATCATCCAGATAATTGGCTACGTTCGGCAATCCTTGCAGTACAGTTGCTAGCATTTTCTGAAATGTAGAGGGAGCCGAAGCTAGGCCAAAAGGTACTCGACAAAATCTGAATAAACCTTCATGGGTGATAAATGAAGTCAGATCACGACTTTCTTCGTGTAACAAAAGCTGGAAGTAAGCATTTTCCAAATCAATTGTAGAAAAATCTGTTGCTCCACGCAGCATAGACAACAATTCATCAATATGGGGCAACGGATAACTGTCTGCAATAACGGCTTTGTTTGGTTCTCGCAGGTCTACACACAGGCGAATGCCACCCGACGACTTCTGAACAACGACTATTGGAGAAATCCACGGTGAGGCATCCACTCGCTCAATGACACCCAAGCCAAGAAGGCGTTGAAGTTCATCACTGACAGCATTTCTAACAGACAATGGCAGCCGTCTGAGTTTCTGACGTACAGGTTTCACATCTGGAGAAATTTTAACCTTATGCACAAAGTCTTTTGCACATCCCAGTTTAGCAACAGGCACAGAAGTAGACAGGCGCATTACGGGTATTGGTGAAGAAGCCGGTCCTGGAAGAATGGAAGAACCCTCAAACTTGAGATCCAGTCCATTAATCAAATCCATTCCAAGAAGAGCAGAGCCACATTCAACAATAAAAATTGACGTATTGCAGTTAAGATCATCCTTGGTAACAGTAACAGGTAGACAGCCAAGCACTGGTATTGGATCACGTGAATAAGTCACTAATTTAACAGAAGGAGGCAGCAAGGCATCTTGTTTAAAGTGTTTTTCATACACCGCTTTTGGCAGAATGGAAACGGAAGATCCAGAATCTACAATCAACTCCACAGGTACAGAGGCAGACTTAGTCATGATAGTAGCAATACACTTTATCTTATTAGATACTGAATCATGCATGTAAAGAATCTGAAGCTCGGGCAATTCAATCTCACGTACAGAACGTGTTTGCGTTGAACAACATACTCTTGAAAAATGTCCAAACTTTTGACAATTATTGCACTTCACAGAAACTGCAGGACATCTGGAATCATTTGCAAGATGCTCGATAGATCCACAACGATAACATGCACGAGTCGAGGAAGTAGCAGAAACCTTTGAGGACTTTCTTTTGTACCGATCACCAGCAGGCACGCCCGTTGTTTGTATTGCTTGAACAGGTACTGAAGTCTGATTTGAAATCATCTTAGCTTGTTCAGTAGCAGCCTCCATTTGTGTAGCAATAGTAATAGCCTTGTTAAGAGTCAAATCAATCTCCAACAGCAACCGTTCTCTAATACCATGGCTGTTTACATTCTCCACTAATTGATCTCGCAACATTTTATCATTATTAGAAGCAAACTCACATGTGGCTGCAAGGTCCCGTAGAGAAGCAACATACTGCAGGATTGTTTCCCCTGATGCTTGAATTCGTTTCCTGAATGCATGACGTTCAGCAACAACATTACGTCGAGGAATAAAGTGCAGTTTCAAAGTTTCAATAGCCTCCTCCATTGTCTCTCCTTGATTTGGAAAAGTATAAAACAGTCTCTGGCCTTCTGTTCCAAGGCAATGAAGAAACAAAGCTCTCTTTCTTGCAACTGGCCAGTCATCCCCTGATGCATTTACAACAAGTAAGTAGTTCTCAAACATCTTTAGCCAGACGTTGAAAGGTATGGATGGCTCACCAGGACATGGCAAGAATGGTGTTGGAAATGAAGCAACAGCAGACATCTTTCATGAAGAAAAGCAAAATCCTCGTCGCCAATTTGTTATGGTTAAATCCTGGATTTAAAGAAAGCTGTGATGTAGACCTGAGATTGGAGGAAATCGATTCTGCTATTAAATAAATGCCTTCAGGTAAATCTCCTGGTCAGGATGGTCTGACTACAAATTTTTACAAATTCTTCTGGGAAGATATAAAATATCTGTTGTTTCAAGCTTTAAAGGAATGTTTTGAATCTAACTCTTTACTTCCAACTATGAAACAGGGGTTGATCATTCTTATCCCAAAGTCAGGCAAAGACAAAATAATTATTGATAATCTGAGACCGATTACCCTATTCAATGTTGATTATAAAATTCTTACATCTGCTATTGCAAACAGGCTAAAAATGAGGTTGAGTCAAGAGTCAAACCCAATCTGGTTTTATTAAAGGAAGGTTAATACACAACAATATTAGACTGATTTTGGATTTAATTGATTATGCACATTTGATTAAGGATGTGTTATGGTTAAATCCTGGTAAGCATGAGGACAAGGTAATTCTCCATTCTTAGTGTTTTATTCAGCTTCCACAAGCAAGCCAACGTGGACAGGCATTACATTGATTACTAGCAGGTGTGTGTCCCTTCTCATTCTTACTCTACACCTTTTATAAGACATGACTATGGACTCCAGCGCCACCTCCTGACCAGTACATAAACACAACAGGATGATGGGTTTGTCTTGTTTCTTGATTTCTACAAGGCATTCGATACTGTAGAACATAAATTCATTTTACATGCACTGAAGTTTTTTGGATTTGGTTACAAATTTGTTAAATTGATAGAGATGTTGTATATAGATATTAATAGCTCAGCTTCCATGTGGGACTTCTAAGCGTTTTAACATCAACAGAGGTATTAGACAAGGAGATCCGACAAGTCCGTATTTGTTTATTTTAATAGCTGAACTTTTATGTGAAAAATAATAAAGATATTAGGCCCTTGAATGTTTTGGGGAGTCAGCTATTAATAAGTCAACTAGCAGATGATACTATACTCTGTTTCTTAGGGATGCAGAGCAGATCCCAGTTGCCATTAATTTAGTGTCACATTTTTCCAAAGCTTCTGGTTTGAAATTTAATTAAAAAAAGTGTGAGTTGATGGCAGTGCATAATCGGACTGAATCTCAATTGTTTAATATTCCATTAAAAAATGAGGTAAAATATTTAGGTATTGTTATTACTAAAGACTCTAAAACTAGAGAAAAAATTTATTTGGCTGACAATATAACAAAAAGTCGAAATATGTTAAATGTGTGGTTACAAAGGGATATTTCCATTTTTGGCAGAATTTTATTACAGAAAACCGAGGTACTGTCTTGGCTGATTTATCAGCATATTCTTTAGGCATCTCTGACAGGTGGATAAAGGACATTAATCAAATTCAGTATAAATTTCTTTGGAAAAACAAACACCATTACATAAGAAAACCAGATGTAGTGAAGCCAATCAGTGAGGGAGGTTTGAATATTATTGATTTTGATGTTATGAATGGCACTCTTAAATTGAGGTGGCTCCAAGCTGTCCTTAGGAACAAACATTCTGTTCGGTCTAGTTTTCCTTCAAAAATCTTTGATTCTTTTGGGGGCATTGATTTTCTTTTAAAGTGTGACTTTGAGCCATCAAAACTAAAGTGTGAATTGTCATCTTTTCATAGTCAGGTATTATTGTATTGGAAACTGATATACAAACACAATTTTTCCCCACATAGTTGTTCTTTGTGGAATAATAAGTGTATCCTTATTAATAGGAAATCTGTGTTCTTTCAGGACTGGATGGATACACATTGTACACATTATGGATGGGGAAGGAAATTTCCTTAGTTATGACACTTTTTGTGAAAAATGTAATATTATTTGTACTCGGAAATGATATGTGGCTTTGTTAAAAGCTGTTCCTAGTGGGTTGGTTCAGCTGGTTAAAGGTGCATTGTGTTACTCACCTGTGATTCCAAGATTAAAGAGTTTAACCATTTCTGGTCTTAATTTTACAGAGGAGGGCTGTAAGATTAAAGTTTTAAGAACATTGGTAAATATAGAGACTTTCCCTTGTAAAGTTAGAAAGAGACCTCTTGTATTTGATTTCCCTAAAGACAAAGTGGGCCAAATTAGAACAAGATTTCACACTTTCACACTATTTCCAAAGGTAAAAGAGGTTCAGTTTAAAATGAATGATCAGTGTAATGAGTTCCTCAGGCACAGATTTATTGTAATGAGTGCACCTTTTGTGAAGCAGACATAGAGTCGTTGGAACATTTATTTTATTTATGCAAATTCTCAAAAAAATTCTGGGATGACCTTTATGTTTGGTTAAGTTTAAAATATGTAATACCTGACTTTGATTTTAAAACTATAAAATATTTGTCTTTTTCTTTTAATTATGATCATGAATTTTTGGTGAACAATATTGTGCTGTTGGCCAATTACTTCATATGCAGATTCAGATTCTTTAAGAACCCTCCCACTTTCTTACTTTCCATAAAGATTTAATGATCTTCTTCAAATCTTTAAGACTTGTGCATAACAAAAAAGCCCTTAAATTATATAATCTTCTGAAGGTATTTTTGATGATAGCCCCCTTGTGTAATATAATTTAATTTAATTTAATTTTTTATTTTTATGATTTCTTTTTTGTTCTTTATGTTTCTTTAGGGTAATGGTGTTAGATGTTCTGTTTGCTGCTATTTGGACTTATTGGAAATGTAATAAGATTTGTCGTCTGAGGTTTGTTTGGTATTTTGCATGTTCTTTAAGCAATAAAAAAAACATACCTGTATTTACTTCCTGTTTTCGGTCGAAGTCCACAGTAGTCGATTGTCGAGTTCACACGCGTGATCATAGGTAACTAAGCAACAGTGGAGACTCAGACGGTCAGCTGAGCTGATATTCTCATAACACCACACAGCACCGTCTTCGGCTGACAGCTGACAGTCTGAGTCTCCACTGTTGCTTAGTTACCTATGATCACGCGTGTGAACTCGACAATCGACTACTGTGGACTTCGACCGAAAACAGGAAGTAAATACTTTGCGCTTGTTGAATTAACATCGTTTTTATTAATATCTTTCACATCTAATGCAAATCTGCACTGGCTTCCGATAATATATCAGATTCATTATAAGGTGTTACTCTACATTTATAAACCTGTCCATGGCCTGGCCCCAGAATATGTTACTAATTTAAGTCATATGAATTCATGTAGACCTCAACGATCACTTAATTGTTTATTTCTCGCAATTCCTAAAACTCTTTTGAAAACTAAAGGGGATCGGGCTTTTTCTGTTGCCAGCTGTGGATACTCTTCCACCTGACATCAGATCTGCTCCCACAAATGACATTTTGTTCTATGGCTAATAATTCTTGACATTTGGCAGTTGTATTTTCCTTCTGTTATGTGTTTTTTTTGGTGCTATTATTGACTATTGACTTTTGATCGGTTTTATTATTTGTTATTATCTGTTTTTAATTGTACTGACCTTTGATCTCCTTTGTAGTGGAACGGGCTATACAAAACTAGACTTGAGACTTAAAATAAAAAATTATTGTCATTCACACTTTACTATAAAAAAGAAGTCACCCACCCCCCCCCTTAAAAAGTCACACAGACAGCCAATTATACCTTAAAATGTGAAAAATTAATGTCATTTGATTTTACGTTATGTTATTTTACTTTTTGCTTTTCAAAATTCGGAATGGAGATTTTTCTTTTTTTCTATTTATTGTTGCAGCATAAAACAATGTTAGAAATGATGTTCTTCACCTATAAACACACTGACACACAGGTAATGAGGGTTTGAATATTGAGTTTAATATTGAGGAATAAAACAGTTTTCAATAGTTCCTCTATACAGTATGGCAGCTCATTGTGTGTCTGTTATTATATCAGACCCGCTATTCTCTGCATGCGGTTAGAAGTGTTCAGAAGGGGACCAGAGGGTCTTTGTTGGGTTTAGGGTACTGGACTCCAGTCACAGTCAGTTCCCCTCCATTGCAGTCGAGAGCTTGAAATATCATCGCGTAAAGATACTTATCGTCTTCTGCAACCTTCACCTGAGAGAGAGAGAGAGAGAGAGAGAGAGAGAGAGAGAGAGAGAGAGAGAGAGAGAGAGAGAGAGAAATCCACATGGATTTATAATTGATCTCTTCCATGTAAAACTCTGTTCACATTGATAGAAACCTAAGCACATTAATTTTCCATGACACAGCAAACATATTTCTACGAGTTCTGCTACAGTGACCACTGCAGAGATTTGAGTGTCCAGCAACGCTACAAAGTTGAGAAAAGTTTTCTCTTATACAAATGCAGAGAAACTTTATACAGTGACACATTTTACCTTTCAGAGAGGATGAGAAAATTACTGGACACTTCGCACCCGTTTAGGACACACTGCTATAGTTGGCTTGTTGATATTGGAAACATACAAATTGTGCCGAAAGTTTTTCAGTGATTAAAACATCAAACTCAAAATCCATAAAAACATTACAAAACACTCATTTACCTTGACCAGAAAGTTACTTCCTGCCACTATCTGAACCATATAGGTTTTAGGAATGAAAACATCAAAATGGACTCCAGCCTGGTTCGCTACCTGAATAAACAAATGCACATTTTATATTAATCTATATAATTATTATTATTATTTTAAAAATATTTAGTTTTTTGGTCTCTAGGGAGTTACGTCTATCAGTCAGATATCAGAAAACTCACGTAAAAAGTGAAAAGTAAAACATTTATTTGAAAAATAACAACAAATAATTTGCCCAACTCATTTCACAGCACCAAAATAGATAATTTTACTAGGCTGTGTTTAAAAAAAAATATCTGCATTTACTATTTGAGTGATTTTCCGTCTCCTACCTCAATGCACATGTTCTTCACATCTTCAGTGACGGGCGCCTCTGGGCTCCATCCTCCAGGCATTTGCTCTGCTGTAGTCATTGTGATGGTGATCAAAGCCGGGATGAAATAAACTGTATTATCAGGCAGTCTGTCTCACAGATCGATTCTGATCCACTATTTATGCTGCCAAAATCGCATGACATCATCAGGCGTCATTGTAATTCTATTGATCAAATCAAAGTGACTGAATGAATAGGCGGAGTTTCACTTTGGGATGTTGTGAAATATTCAAAAACTGTCTTTCTTCTGAAGAACATCGGGAACCAGTTGAACCAATATTGGTGCCCCTTGACTTATATTGTATACAAAAACATAATTGACAAATTTGATTTATGTTCCACAGAATGAGTCACACAATTTTGAAACAACATGAGTGCGACAGAAATTTAATTTTTGAACGAACTATCCCTTTCAAATTGACCCACAAAAGCATAATGTTTTTATTTATTTAGTTAACAAAATATAGAGCAATGTTTAACAGTTTAGAGAATCTGAGATAAAATGTTTTCTATTTGAATATTTTGTAAAATGTAATTTATTCCAGTGATAAAAGCTGAAAGTTCAGCATCATTACACCAGTCTTCAAAGAATTGATGAACAAAAAAAATAAATCAAATTTAAAAGAATCAGTATCTACTACAGATCATACATTTATAGAGTAAGAAAAGAACTCTAGTTCTACTCTTTTTTTGTTGTTGTACAGATACAGTATGTGTGCGGATCATTTGATTATGTCTTCTCGCTTAAATGTCATTATCAAATAGAAATCTGGTTTGCATGATCTCTGTCAACAGTAGCGCGACACTCTTAAAAATAAAGATTCTTTATTGACATCGATGGTGCATGAAGAAACTTTAACATCTATGAACCTTTCTATTCAAGAAAAAGTTATTTATAGTGGAAAAATGTTCTTAATATTTTTTTTTAAATGTTCTTCACTCTAAAAGAAGTTTATTTTAAGAACTGTTGCCTGAACAAAAATACTTATTCCATCTGGCATTACTGTAAAAAAAAAAAAAAAAAAAAAAAAAACTTTTGGAAGATTTATTTTTAAGAGTACAAGATGTTATAATTTGAGAAATGTTTCAGATGCTCCAGAAATCATTCTAATACGCTGATTTGCTGATCAAGAAGCATTTATTATTATTATCAATGTTGAAAACAGTGTACTTTTTTTTTCCAGGATTCTTTGATAAAAAAAGTTCAATGTATTTAAAGTTCAAAGAAAGTTCAAAAGAACGGCATTTCTCTGAAATAGAAATCGTTGGGGAAAAGTAGCTTTTTACTGGAAAAGGCAACGCTATCTCACGACCAATTCGTATGATTTGTCTAAACCCCAGTTATGATTATAAGTTTAGGGAAGGGGTCAGGTCAGGTGTAGTCTAGGTTATTCTTTCGAATTCATGCGAATTGGGCAACTTGTAAAATATGTATGATTTAGCAAAAATCGTACGAATTGGCGTGAAAGCAGAGCTCTTCTTCTCAAGCTGTAAGTGTTTGGAGTCTCACCGTCATAATGATGTGCGGGAAAGACACTCTGAACCTTATAGCACGATTTTATTTAATTGTCATCACTTCATTTTGTAGATATTGTGGACACACACATATGACTATGTTGTTGTTACCATAGAATAAAAAAAATCAATGTAAAAATGAAACAAGCTGGCACAATATTATCAGCATTCATAGAAATTAAATAAAAACAAAATTGTGTTTGTATTATTAATAATATACAGTACACGATAAAAATTATATATATATACAAAACAGATATGATTATTTTGCAGTTGCGTTTTATTTCCAGACCATTATTAGTGTATTCTGGCTCCTTTGAGTGTGTGTGCACTGCAGGGCCCTTATGTGGGCTCACACACACTGCAGTGTAACCTGTGATGACAACTAACTCACAGTACGTTCTGCAGACATGTGATAGAGTTCTGATGTTCCAGCAAACAGTTGTGACAATTAAACTTACAGTTTATAATTTTTATAATTTACCAATAAGTAATACCAAAGTCAATGAATACATCTTATGTATATAGGTTTTCTCGTTTTTCCAGAAAAACTAAACAAAGACGTTATGACATATATATTCACAACGTATGAAATTAGTGTGTGCTGCGTTCAGTGTTTCATCAGAAACGGTTTGAAATCCTTTAGGCGTGACACTGTAGGCTATGTGTCAACTGGCAAATGCAAATTCAAATAAAAATAAAAGATACTGAGATACTGAAAAAAGCTTTACAGTAAAAAAACCAAACAAACACAATTTGAGACTTTAGCTTATTCACCGTATCCCCCAAAGTTAGATAAGTCCACACACACCCTTCTCATCTCCGTGCGTGCCGTAACTCTGTCTGACGCACCCACCGCTAGCCTAGCTTAGCACAAAGACTGGAGGTAAACAGCTCCAGCTAGCATACTGCTCCCAATAAGTGACAAAATAACACCAACATTTTCCTATTTACATGTTGTGATTTGTAAAGTCACAGCGTGTACAAATAACAAGGTCACATGAGACACAGCCATCTTCTAACCGTATACATAGTGGGAACTATATTCTCAGAAGGCGAAGCACTGCTACTTCAGCGGAGTGATTTGCTCGCAGCGCCTGAGAAGCCCTGTGGTGAGGAGACGAGAGTTCGCTCAGGGGATTGATTGATTATTACATTAAAGGGCACCTATTATGACATTTAAAATGTTCCTAATGTTGTTTTGGGAGTCCCCAACAACAGTTTTAGATGCATGCAATGACAAAAAACACTTTAGTTGTCGTATAATATGCATTTATTTTTACCTGATTTGCTCACCGACTCCCAAATGATTCGTTCAACGACTAATTTTTCCAAACCCCTCCTTTGCGCGACGCTAATCTGCGTTGATTGGTCAGATGACCCAGCAGTGTTTACAGAGATAATACTTATTGTTTAACACGGAGTACAATGATGCTTTTATCAATTAAATTGTGTTATAATAATGATTATAGTCCACTGCTTTGTAGTTTGTAGTAAAAAACTAAAAATAAGATAAAGAATTTAATGTTATGTTAGCGAGCATAGCCCAGAGTTCATATTGTAAAAGCACAATCAGTCTTTGTTTGCATTAGCCAGATGCATAAACATAACGTTTTTACAAAAAAATAAAATAAATAAATAATGCATTTACGTTACTACGAGGTATTACTCTATTCTTTAAGACAACTCCGAAAACAACGATAAACACTTCACATATCTCAATACAATTGTCATTGAAGACCTAGAAGCTAAACGGTGCTTACACAACAAACAAAATAATTATTAAGCATGCTACATAAAACATAAAAGCAACAATTATTAATAACACTTACAGGTTGTGATACGGAGGAGGAAGCTGATGCAAATACACTTGGAACCGAACCTTCCTTCAATATCAGCCGGCTCGCGAATCCAAGTTTGATTGCATTTAAAAAGCAATCGTCTTCAAAATGGCACGAACAAAGCACAAGGCTCGGACTATACTTCTGTGGTAGAGTTATATATATATGAATTGTAGCCACTTAGTCTTCAAATGCTCCTCCTTGGGCAGATGAAAAAAGTTTGCTTTTGAGCCGCACTTCAGAACACAGCGTCTCGTCGCCATGATATTTTCCCTGCTGGCCTTGGAGCGCAATAAGTGGGCGTATCGTATTCAAATAACTTGACAAGTTGACGTCATCTAGTCAGAGAAAAAGCTTCGGTCTTCTAACGGTTCACAAAAATTACTCGGAGTCGACTCTTACTTTTGAAAGACAATAACTTTATATACAGTGCACTTTCATATTTCAAACTTTGCAGGATGTTTTTGTTCACTTAGATCTATGTTACACACTACATGAAAGGTAAATTTCAAAATTCCATAATAGGTGCCCTTTAAGAATTGCGAGAACAGTTTAAGATCAGGTATGGGGTCCTAAGCTGGGACTCATCACTTCGCTGGGACTCAGCACTTCACCACACCGGGGCTGCGTTCCAGTCCAAAATTGTCATGCCCTTCACTCGCTAACTTCCCTCCGTCTCATTCACTCGGATGTATACATCATTGCTTATGGTGCATGAGTGCCCACTACTGGCGGAACCTTTGCAATAGGCCGAATTGGAATGTGCTACGCCCTTAGAAGGGGTTATTACTTAGCCCTTGATTACTTAGAAGGGGTTGATTTTTTTTTTCTTACGAAATTGTTTAATGCAGCATTCTATATGTAGGCCGATATACTGTAGGTGTGTTTGAGTTGTTTAATATTTTATTTTATTTTATAATTAATATATCATAGAGTTGTCTGTGGTGGGGTAAATTAAACGCAATATGCGCTGACGTCACAATTGTGTTTGCTTTGTGGTATATGGAGCTGCCTGAAATGTAGGCCTACATATGAAGGTGTAGGCCTCTGTCAAAATCGAGGGAGCGAGGGTCTGTCCATATAAACTTCCCTCGTCCACTCCACGAAGTGGAACGCACTTCAAAATGGCGGCAGGGATTCCCCCCGAGGGGAAGTGCTTAGGGAAGGCAAGTGCGCGTTTAAAAGTATTCAATGGCATCCTGCTGAGATTTTGAGGTCTGGATCCCGTGCAGATGTAGGTTTCCTCCAGCGTGAGGCAGTGATTTGTGAACCCTCAGATGAACGAAGTCTCCCCCTACATCCACCTGAAGAGGGTGATAGGACACTTTAAACACACTCTCAGCTCGTATCATCGACACAATATGCAGGTTGGAACATGGCACAACAAGTTTACCTTGATAAAGTAGTTGGTCCCGGCCACAACCTGTGTGGTGTAAGATTTGGCAGTGAAAACGGTAAACTTCTTCCCAGCCTTCTCTTCTGCAGCGGGCTTGACCTGAAGCAAAATATGCAGAATTCATATTTAATGCAAATGTGGTTCATCTAAATCTGGTCCAAAAATTTGCTTCTTTAAAAAAAAAAAAAAAACTTGTTTTTTTTTCTTTCTCTTTTGATCCAGGCATGCTTATATTCACCCTTGTATTATTATATATTCTTATATATGGTAAAGGTTGTAAATACCATTGGACTTGACCAATCAGAGCGAACGCCCGGGCTACTAAGTCCCGCCCCCTATTTGTACTCGTCCGGCCTAAGATTAAACTAAGAAAAGAAGAGAGAAACATCCAATGTTTCAAGAGATCAAATGTTATAATTCATAAATCTATTTAACTTTAAAAACTAACCATTAGCTTTATATATGATTTAGTTATATATTATATTACTGTTTTAGCCTCGTTTTATAAAATAGTTTTTTTTTATCCTCCCCCGCCTCTTCAGAACACATGGTATATTCTGGGGATGATGGCTCATAGTCATAAGATCTTCTAAGCAGCATAAATACTGTAGTCTTTTTAAAGTTGACACTGAGATCAAAAGTGAAAAGCTTTTTAAATGGTGAACAGTTTGCATGTAATGCATCAGTGAACTTGACTGAGGATAAGAAACAGGAAAAAGAGACATGTGACACTCAAAACCTCCTCAGTTTGAAACCTACTCAGTTTTCCTCTTTGTCTGAAGGGGTTATGGTTGAGATTTTCAGGATGTTATAACCAGATTGTATATCAAAATCTAACGAAACTACATGAACTGGTTTTAGTGGTCAGTTGGTCGTGATTGGCTTGAACCTTGTCATGTTGTCGTTAATTTGCAAGTGCAACTGTTCAGATTAAGTTATGATGATTACCTATGACTTCTCTTAAAAACAAACAGTTATTATATTTAACTGCAACTGCTCACTAGTTCTTAAATTGGTTATTTTGCTGCATACGCGTTCAGATCTTAGAAAAGATAAGTTGGTTTCACATGCTATACAATTTTACATTTTAAAACTATGTTCATGTAACCAGGTTAGTTTAGTTTAATAATAGTTCATATTTGAGTTTAGTAATAATATTGAATGTAATTGTACTGTATGCTGGTGATGTTATCATTACAGTCTTTTGGAGGGTGTAAATGAAACAAAGACTTGAAATATGAAATTTATTTCCCTTTATTTTAGAAGCAGCATCTTTTATAAAAACAGATCTGGAATGAGGAGTCGTGCCTCAATACAACTTTTGTAAAAGTGGAGAAAGATCATATAAAACTCATCTACAATAGGCACAGTGTTGGGTTCATTTTAAGGATGTACTTATAAAAGTTTTGTAAAAGCATTAGTTGAGTAGATCACATATTTTAACCTATTCTATAGTATGTGAGAGAGAGGGAATGAGGCACTGATAGAGACGATGCACTACTTGTGTTTAAAAGTATTCAATGGCATCCTGCTGAGATTTTGAGGTCTGGATCCCGTGCAGATGTAGGCTTCCTCCAGCGTGAGGCAGTGATTTGTGAACCCTCAGATGAACGAAGTCTCCCCCTACATCCACCTGAAGAGGGTGATAGGACACTTTAAACACACTCTCAGCTCGTATCATCGACATAATATGCAGGTTGGAACATGGCACAACAAGTTTACCTTGATAAAGTAGTTGGTCCCGGCCACAACCTGTGTGGTGTAAGATTTGGCAGTGAAAACGGTAAACTTCTTCCCAGCCTTCTCTTCTGCAGCGGGCTTGACCTGAAGCAAAATATGCAGAATTCATATTTAATGCAAATGTGGTTCATCTAAATCGGGTCCAAAAATTTGCTTCATTAAAAAAAAAAAAAAAACTTGTTTTTTTTCTTTCTCTTTTGATCCAGGCATGCTTATATTCACCCTTGTATTATTATATATTCTTATATATGGTAAAGGTTGTAAATACCATTGGACTTGACCAATCAGAGCGAACGCCCGGGCTACTAAGTCCCGCCCCCTATTTGTACTCGTCCGGCCTAAGATTAAACTAAGAAAAGAAGAGAGAAACATCCAATGTTTCAAGAGATCAAATGTTATAATTCATAAATCTTTTTAACTTTAAAAACTAACCATTAGCTTTATATATGATTTAGTTATATATTATATTACTGTTTTAGCCTCGTTTTATAAAATAGTTTTTTTTTATCCTCCCCCGCCTCTTCAGAACACATGGTATATTCTGGGGATGATGGCTCATAGTCATAAGATCTTCTAAGCAGCATAAATACTGTAGCAGTGTCAGTGATTTTGGACTGTCTTTTTAAAGTTGACACTGAGATCAAAAGTGAAAAGCTTTTTAAATGGTGAACAGTTTGCATGTAATGCATCAGTGAACTTGACTGAGGATAAGAAACAGGAAAAAGAGACATGTGACACTCAAAACCTCCTCAGTTTGAAACCTACTCAGTTTTCCTCTTTGTCTGAAGGGGTTATGGTTGAGATTTTCAGGATGTTATAACCAGGTTGTATATCAAAATCTAACGAAACTACATGAACTGGTTTTAGTGGTCAGTTGGTCGTGATTGGCTTGAACCTTGTCATGTTGTCGTTAATTTGCAAGTGCAACTGTTCAGATTAAGTTATGATGATTAGCTATGACTTCTCTAAAAACAAACAGTTATTATATTTAACTGCAACTGCTCACTAGTTCTTAAATCGGTTATATTTTGCTGCATACGCGTTCAGATCTTAGAAAAGATAAGTTGGTTTCACATGCTATACAATTTTACATTTTAAAATTATGTTCATGTAACCAGGTTAGTTTAGTTTAATAATAGTTCATTTTTGAGTTTAGTAATAATATTGAATGTAATTGTACTGTATGCTGGTGATGTTATCATTACAGTCTTTTGGAGGGTGTAAATGAAACAAAGACTTGAAATATGAAATTTATTTCCCTTTATTTTAGAAGCAGCATCTTTTATAAAAACAGATCTGGAGTGAGGAGTCGTGCCTCAATACAACTTTTGTAAAAGTGGAGAAAGATCATATAAAACTCATCTACAATAGGCACAGTGTTGGGTTCATTTTAAGGATGTACTTATAAAAGTTTTGTAAAAGCATTAGTTGAGTAGATCACATATTTTAACCTATTCTATAGTATGTGTGAGAGAGGGAATGAGGCACTGATAGAGACGATGCACTACTTGTGTTTAAAAGTATTCAATGGCATCCTGCTGAGATTTTGAGGTCTGGATCCCGTGCAGATGTAGGCTTCCTCCAGCGTGAGGCAGTGATTTGTGAACCCTCAGATGAACGAAGTCTCCCCCTACATCCACCTGAAGAGGGTGATAGGACACTTTAAACACACTTTCAGCTCGTATCATCGACACAATATGCAGGTTGGAACATGGCACAACAAGTTTACCTTGATAAAGTAGTTGGTCCCGGCCACAACCTGTGTGGTGTAAGATTTGGCAGTGAAAACGGTAAACTTCTTCCCAGCCTTCTCTTCTGCAGCGGGCTTGACCTGAAGCAAAATATGCAGAGTTCATATTTAATGCAAATGTGGTTCATCTAAATCGGGTCCAAAAATTTGCTTCAAATTTGCTTAATAAAATAAATTTAAAAAAGTGTTTTTTTTTCTTTCTCTTTTGATCCAGACATGCTTATATTCACCCTTGTATTATTATATATTCTTATGCTACATTTATTTAAAAATCAAATCAAATCAAAGTATAGTAAAAACCAACTGAAAAAGCCTTTCACAGAGTATATGATGAATTGCTGTGACACACCCATGTCAAATCAATGATTTATTAGTTTAATTGTGTTTGGGTGTGAGTATAGAGATTCTCACGAGTCTAGACCATGACATATAAAGTAATACATTGTCAAATTTGAAGTGACGACAGTACAAAGTGCAAATAGTGCATTTTTATAAAAATATAATTTCTTTTTTCTTTTGATCCAGACATGCTTGTGATATTCACTCTTACGTTATTATATATTCTTAATATGCTTCATTTATATATATAAACAATTATTAAACTCTCAATTTTGCTGATATACAGTGACAATAGTGCAAAGTTAACAAACATTAATGTATACACGGGTTTCTGTGCAACGTCATCACATAGATGCGCGCGCATCTAAGAGGCAGAAAGCAACACTCTTTACGGCTATATCTAGCAGAAGCAAAGATGACGCGGAGCTGTTGTGCTGTAAACTAACCTAAATGCACAGGGTATGTCATGTTTTTATGATTCGCAAACTTAGTTGGACAATTTCATACTAGTCAACTAACTAACTTTTTACATAATGTTATATTTATATGCAAATGAAACACAAGCAAACAGATTCAACTCTGAAATTGCAGTTTATTATTGAGTCAACAAGAATTTACAAACAATGCGAAATCTATGTTAATTACAATGTTCTTTTACAGAATTCGGCATAACATATAGCGGTCTTGCCTCTTGGATGCGCGCGCATCCGGTATTGTTTGTATACAAGAAACCTGTGTATTACTTTGTCACAGTCTAGACTCCTTTGGGAGTGTGTTACGGTCCTGCCCCTGTTTTTAACATTAGTTTCTTTTGAGTCAATTCTAGGTCCAATTCCTCCTCTGTGGGCGGAGTTGCCTTATTGAAGATCAGCTGCACCTGTGGCAACTTATTTAAGGATTTCCTGGAGTTTGTCAAGTCTCTCTCATTTTTGTTTTGTGTCTTTGTGTGAAGGGTGGGTTGAGTTTGTGTTCCCTTTATGATTTCCACCACTCTACCAATCCCATTTCCAACCATTTATTGATTTGATGTTGTATGGATATTTGTTATCATTTCCTTATGTTTTGACCCTAGACATTATTGGTTTAACTTTAAATAAACTTATATTTTTCTTCACGTAAACCCATTTTGTGAATTGTCCTCTTTATGTTATGGCTTGGAGCCGGGTCGTAACATAAATTGGAGCATCGTCCGGGATCAATAGTGGTTTGGAGTTGGGGTTTTATTTGTTGAGTGGAGTGTGGAAAAAGTTAGTGGATTATTAGAGGTCTCCGGTTAGGTAGAGTGTTCCAGCTGGGTTGCTAGTCAATCCTTCCAACGGCACACTGTATGTTTTTTTAGTTTGTTTTGTTAGTTTGTTATTTTTGAAGGTATCCCGGGTGGAGATTTAATCTCTGTTGGGGGTACGCTATTCAGGGCCTGGTTTTTGCCAGGTGACATGAAGTTCAGCGTTTAAAGTGGCCCCGAGCCTGGTAAGCCTTTGAAGATTAGATCGTTTTTCTTATTTTTTCTGATGTACCGGAGTTGTTGTCTAAAATATCCATGTTCATTGGTGTGGTGTTTAGCATCAATGATGAGTTTGGGGAACTTGTGGAATGTTGTTTTGTTTGAGAGAGCAGAATTTTTTCTCATACCCACTTCCTTCAAATTGGTAAGTAATTTTGCACCAGTAACCAAAGTTGTTAGGCATGTTGAAGTTTTAAGTAACATGCAGTTTTAGGTAACATGCAGTTTAATGCTAGGTTGTTGAATTTGGTCAGCAATTTAGGCATGATTTTGTGACTTGTGAGTTGGTCTCTTTTAGTAGGAGTCCTATATTGTTGGCATTTTACCTATTGATAGGGTTTTGTTAAACCTTTGTAGTGTTCGGGTAAGTGATTGACTGGTCAACCTGGTGTAGAGTAAATTACTGTTTAGTAGCTTTGTGGAAATGGAGTTGTTCATAAGTTTAAATCCTTTTTTTGTGGAATATGTTTGAAAGGATACTGTGGTGTTTGTTAACTCATAAGGTAGCTACTGTTGTGAAGGTGTAGAATTTAGCCATGGCTTCTAATGTGGAAGACTTTTTGAAAGAACCTTCTGAGGAATCACTTGAAAAGTGTACTAAAGAGCAGCTGTTACTAGTTGCTGCTCATTATGATATCGAGCTCACTAGTGCTGATACGAAACTGAAAGAGTCGATCTTAAAAAGCTTAAAGGGCACTTTAGAGAAAAAAAAAGTTTTTAGTGAAAAATTGCAGGTGCCAGGTATTGTTGTTAGCAGTGAAGTTAAGCTGAAAGAGATGGCGTTACGAGAAAAAGAGCTAGATTTGGAGTTGGTGAGGTGTCGTCTAGCTCAAGACCAAATCGCTTTGAAAGAGAAAGAGCTACAGGGAGAATTTGAGATGAGGAAATTGGAAGGAGAGGAAAGGGAGCATGAGTGTGCTTTTGTCCTTAAAAAAAATGGAGTTGGAGTTGGCAGGTAGGGGACTTGAGGGTCATCCACCTGTTTCACCTTATGGGGGTTCCTCCGAGTCTTCTCCAAGGGTAGAGCAAGTTTTTGATATTGGGAGGCATATTAAAATGGTTCCTCCTTTCTCTGAAAGGGAGGTAGAAAAGTATTTCTCCCACTTTGAGTTGCAACTACATTGAAGTGGCCAAAAGAGGTTTGGACGCTGCTTTTACAATGTGTGCTTACGGGTAAGGCTCAAGAAGTTTATTCAGCCCTCAGTTTAGAACAGAGTGCTGTATATGACACTGTTAAAACTTCCATCCTTCATGCTTACGAGTTAGTGCCCGAAGCATATCGGCAACGTTTCCGAAATTACTTTAAAAGTGAAAAGCAGACGTTCGTAGAGTTTGCTCGGGAAAAAGAGAACATGTTTGATAGGTGGTGTGCTGCTAAACAGGTCGTAACTAAAGAACAGCTTAGGGATTTAGTTCTTTTAGAGGAGTTTAAGAATTGTGTCCCTGAAGATCTAGTTACCTACTTGAATGAACAGAAGGTTTCCAAGCTATGTGATGCAGCAGTCATGGCTGATGAATTTGCGTTAACCCATAAGGGGGTGTTTGGAAACCGTGACCCAGAAAGAAACCACTATCAGGGGCTTTGGCATTGATATTGGCTATCCAACATTTTGATGTTTATTTGGGCAGCGGCAACCCGATTAAGGTGATGACTGATCATAATCCCTTAGTCTTTTTACAGCGGAGTTGTACCACCAACCAGCGCTTGATGAGATGGAGTTTGTTTTTGCAGTCATATTCTCTGCAAATTCATCACATTAAGGGAAAGGAAAATTTGTTAGCTGACGCACTGTCTCGTGCGTAACCTCTTGCGATGTTCCTGCCTGTGACCACTGATCAAATTCAAATTGTGGATTCTTTCAATAATGTGGCCCTTTGTGAGTGTTAAATTGCCATTTATCAGTAGGTATTTTTCTTTATTTTATGTAAATTGGTATGTCGTTGTTTGTTCCCCCTCCTAATTTTGGGGTTATGTTTATTTATTTTTATTAAATAATCGAGATTATTTAATGTCTTGTGGGTGGAGGTGTTACGGTCCTGCCCCTGTTTTTAACATTAGTTTCTTTTGAGTCAATTCTAGGTCCAATTCCTCCTCTGTGGGCGGAGTTGCCTTATTGAAGATCAGCTGCACCTGTGGCAACTTATTTAAGGATTTCCTGGAGTTTGTCAAGTCTCTCTCATTTTTGTTTTGTGTCTTTGTGTGAAGGGTGGGTTGAGTTTGTGTTCCCTTTATGATTTCCACCACTCTACCAATCCCATTTCCAACCATTTATTGATTTGATGTTGTATGGATATTTGTTATCATTTCCTTATGTTTTGACCCTAGACATTATTGGTTTAACTTTAAATAAACTTATATTTTTCTTCACGTAAACCCATTTTGTGAATTGTCCTCTTTATGTTATGGCTTGGAGCCGGGTCGTAACATAAATTGGAGCATCGTCCGGGTTCAATAGTGGTTTGGAGTTGGGGTTTTATTTGTTGAGTGGAGTGTGGAAAAAGTTAGTGGATTATTAGAGGTCTCCGGTTAGGTAGAGTGTTCCAGCTGGGTTGCTAGTCAATCCTTCCAACGGCACACTGTATGTTTTTTTTAGTTTGTTTTGTTAGTTTATTTTTGAAGGTATCCCGCCGGGTGGAGATTTAATCTCTGTTGGGGGTACGCTATTCAGGGCCTGGATTTTGCCAGGTGACATGAAGTTCAGCGTTTAAAGTGGCCCCGAGCCTGGTAAGCCTTTGAAGATTAGATCGTTTTTCTTATTTTTTCTGATGTACCGGAGTTGTTGTCTAAAATATCCAGGTTCATTGGTGTGGTGTTTAGCATCAATGATGAGTTTGGGGAACTTTTTTGGAATGTTGTTTTGTTTGAGAGAGCAGAATTTTTTCTCATACCCACTTCCTTCAAATTGGTAAGTAATTTTGCACCAGTAACCAAAGTTGTTAGGCATGTTGAAGTTTTAAGTAACATGCAGTTTTAGGTAACATGCAGTTTAATGCTAGGTTGTTGAATTTGGTCAGCAATTTAGGCATGATTTTGTGACTTGTGAGTTGGTCTCTTTTAGTAGGAGTCCTATATTGTTGGCATTTTACCTATTGATAGGGTTTTGTTAAACCTTTGTAGTGTTCGGGTAAGTGATTGACTGGTCAACCTGGTGTAGAGTAAATGACTGTTTAGTAGCTTTGTGGAAATGGAGTTGTTCATAAGTTTAAATCCTTTTTTTGTGGAATATGTTTGAAAGGATACTGTGGTGTTTGTTAACTCATAAGGTAGCTACTGTTGTGAAGGTGTAGAATTTAGCCATGGCTTCTAATGTGGAAGACTTTTTGAAAGAACCTTCTGAGGAATCACTTGAAAAGTGTACTAAAGAGCAGCTGTTACTAGTTGCTGCTCATTATGATATCGAGCTCACTAGTGCTGATACGAAACTGAAAGAGTCGATCTTAAAAAGCTTAAAGGGCACTTTAGAGAAAAAAAAAGTTTTTAGTGAAAAATTGCAGGTGCCAGGTATTGTTGTTAGCAGTGAAGTTAAGCTGAAAGAGATGGCGTTACGAGAAAAATAGCTAGATTTGGAGTTAGTGAGGTGTCGTCTAGCTCAAGACCAAATCGCTTTGAAAGAGAAAGAGCTACAGGGAGAATTTGAGATGAGGAAATTGGAAGGAGAGGAAAGGGAGCATGAGTGTGCTTTTGTCCTTAAAAAAATGGAGTTGGAGTTGGCAGGTAGGGGACTTGAGGGTCATCCACCTGTTTCACCTTATGGGGGTTCCTCCGAGTCTTCTCCAAGGGTAGAGAAAGTTTTTGATATTGGGAGGCATATTAAAATGGTTCCTCCTTTCTCTGAAAGGGAGGTAGAAAAGTATTTCTCCCACTTTGAGTTGCGACTACATTGAAGTGGCCAAAAGAGGTTTGGATGCTGCTTTTACAATGTGTGCTTACGGGTAAGGCTCAAGAAGTTTATTCAGCCCTCAGTTTAGAACAGAGTGCTGTATATGACACTGTTAAAACTTCCATCCTTCATGCTTACGAGTTAGTGCCCGAAGCATATCGGCAACGTTTCCGAAATTACTTTAAAAGTGAAAAGCAGACGTTCGTAGAGTTTGCTCGGGAAAAAGAGAACATGTTAGATAAAAGTTTAATGTTGAACTGTTGAATGTTGAATGTTGAGCTATGCTACTGAACTACCACGTTAGAAAAAAAGTCATGCTTTGGCATAAAGAAGTCAGGGATATATAGAAAACAAATGCTCTGAAGTTTATATTAAACACTTTACACTGACATTTCAGCAGGTACATATTGATGGCAAAATGCAGGTAATAACATGGCAATTAATGTTTAATTATCATGAACAATGTCTAAAAATAATATAGTCATAAAATGTTCTTTATTCCGATCCAGATGGCATGTTTGTGATTTTCATAATAACTACTGTATATCCTATTCCTATTAATATGCTAAGTTTATTTTTGGTGAAAACAAATTAGTAGTAAAAAACAACTTAACATTTACAACAAACAGTTTCCCACAGTGAGTATATTGGGTTAGTTTGATGAATTACTGTGACACACGTGAAGATAACGGATCCAAGTCACTGAATCATCATAGTGTGGGTGGAAATCTAGATTCCCATGAGTCTACACACATTTTTTGATAACTCTGCACAGTTTATCAGGGTCGGGGGGCAAAATAAGGAATTTAAGAATTGGCTCGTTGAAGACTGGAGGGTCACAAAAAAAAATATTGATTTAAATATAAAGTAAACAAACTAAAAATGAACATTTCTATAGGTGGCCTAACCCTCTTGCTAGCATTGTCTAGCAAGACAATGTATATATTATATATAATATGTATATATATATATATCCTTTCTCTTTAATGGTTTAAATTAGATGAATAATTTTTTTTAAAGGAATTATTTGACATTTACACTCACGATGGCCTGAATGACAACCATCAAGTTTAGGATCTAAATAAAGTGGTCCCATAAAGTATTTAGATACAACATACACTGCCATTCAAAAGTTTTGGGTTCAGCAAGAGATTGTTTAAATATTTTTTTTTAATACCTTTAAGAAAGCATTAAATTGATCAAAAGTGACAATAAAGAGATTTATAATCTTTATAGATTTCTATTTCAAATTAATGCTGTTTTTTTTTATTCATCAATGAATCCTAAAAAAATGTATGAACTGTTTCCCGAAAAATATCAAGCAGCACTACTGTTTTTAACACTGATAATAATAATAATACCGGTAATAGTCAGAAATGTTTCTCGAGCAGCAAATCATCATATTATAATGATTTCTGAAGGATCATGTGACACTGAAGACTGGAGTAATGATGCTGAAAATTCAGCTTTGATCATCAAAAAGAAAATATATTGCAGTAGTATTTCATATGTTTTTACGGTGTTTTGATCAAATAAATGCAGGTTTGGTGAGCAGAAGAGGCTTATCTATAAAACTATAATCTTACCAATACCCCCAAAAACATTTAAGTTTGAAATAAAGCATAGATATAGTTTTGGCACGTCACTTGAACCTTTTTTGGAGCTGCTGTAGTTCATATATCTGGATCTAAAATATCAGATATCCATTGATGGCACGAGTAATGGCTGTATCAT
The DNA here is from genome assembly GCA_033366665.1 of Phoxinus dragarum. NCBI lineage: Eukaryota > Metazoa > Chordata > Actinopteri > Cypriniformes > Leuciscidae > Phoxinus > Phoxinus dragarum. The sequence goes on along the minus strand of JARPMJ010001859.1, from coordinate 103,465 downwards.
ATACAATAGATCGAACAGACTCGATATGAATGATCAGCAGTAGATTGTGGATACTCACGCGTTGTGTGTGTCAGATGGTGTGGTGACGTACGAGCAGCTGAAGCTCATGATGTCCACCGGAAGCGTCCAGCTCGTCGATGTTCGTGAACCGGATGAGCTGGAAGCAGGTTTTATTCCAGGAGCCTCCAACATTCCTTGTAAGTCACACACACACACACACACACACACACACACACACACACACACACACACACACACACTATGAGTGACAGTTCTTTTGTTGATGTAGTGGGCGAGGTGGAGCCGGCCCTCAGACTGAGCCCAGATCAGTTTAGAGAGCGCTACGGCGTCACAAAGCCTCACAGAGAAGACTCAGACTTCGTGCTGTACTGTGTGAGAGGGATACGCAGCCTCACTGCGCTGGAGACCGCAAGATCTCTGGGATACACAAGGTACACACACACACACACACACCTAAATGGGGACATTCCATAGACATAATGGTTTTTATACTGTACAAACTGTATATTCCGTCCCTTTACACTATCCCGACCCCTAAACCTGCCCACTACACAACTTTTTGAATTTTCAGATTTTTAAAAAACTTTAATTACTTTATTTTTAGACCAGATGTACAAATGAGGTCATCCCTAAAGGTAGGTTTTTTTTAGATTTTGGGTTTAAATTTATCCCACAGTTTGTTGGGGGAAAAAAATGAGCAAATATGCTTTTTGTCGTGCATCATATTTTATACATCAGGCTTTTATAACTCATTGTTGCGCCCCATCGGAGGGAAAGGGTGCAACATGAAAGACTTGCCAAAGCCAAAATAGCTAAAAAAACGTTCTTAGTTTATCCCTCTTTCCTAAACCTAACAAAAAGAAAATGCAACACACCAACCTGGCAACCTTACTGTCTTACTGACTCGAATCACACACACTGGTGACCTCTGCTGTCAGAACAGTGCAAATGCAGTGAAAACTCAAAAAAACAAAAAACAAAACACCTTTTAGGCTACTAAACAATTGCAGAGGTTTTATTGAAGGTGTTATCTATTAGATGCAATAATCATCATATACCATTAAATGATGAAGAGAGCTTATTATACGTGTCATTTTATTAAATTGTAGGGCTTGTTTTATGAAGAGTTTGGTTAATCAGACCAATAAAAGACCTTTAACTACAACTGAGTTCACAGAGATAATTTAAATGTAAAAACATTATGACATAATGAAGCCTCGTTTACTGAAATCACGTGACTTCGGCAGTTTGATACGCGCTCTGATTCGCTGGCTCAAAGCAAACGAGTCGCAAAGGTTTTGAAGCTTCATGAAGTGTTTCAAAAGTGCCCGTCACTAAACTGCCTCGCCAGAAAAGTTTACAATTAACAAAAAAGGCTCAGGCTCTTTACTTTCCCAATATTTACAATATATTTATTAGAAAGCCAAGTGAACAAATTGAGAGGGCAATCTGAAATCAGATGAGAATATGGATCTCACACTTAAGGAGGAAAAAAAACACCTACATTTTGCAATTGCTGCTGATATTTGCATTTTGCTGCAGTTGCTGATATTTATATGGTCAAAAAGTAAGAGGAAATTCAAATGCTTGTCATGTAAATCAATGAGATCTTCATAACAGTACAGCAGACTATACTTACAAAACATGCATATAAACATCAGTCGTCACTCTATATCTGCCAATAGATGGTATTCAAATGCTTTGTTTTTTAGTTTTATGATCAAAGCTCTGTAGTTTTAAAACATAATTCAATGCAATACAAAGATTACTGAGAGATGAGCAAATAAACTTTCCTTAAAAGCCTGATGATCATATTTGAGACTCACATTTTAACATGATTTTTCTAATAAATATTGAATGGATAATCAAGTAAACCTAAACTGCTACAGTGCAGTAATTGTTCATCTTCAAATATTACTAACAATATCAAAGTTATTCTTACGTTTACTTTATAAAAATCAAAGATTTCACAGAAAAAGACGTCGTGAACCACGAGCTGAAGCGGGACGTTTGCACAATTATACTAAAAGGCCTTTTACTTGCTAAAAATAATAAACTATCAATCAGACGACAGAAGGCATGTAGTAGATCGAGTACAGCAGGGTTTTCAGCAAATTTTAGATCATGTTGATATGATTTTATGTTTTACAAATCAAATATGATATTATAGGGTTCATTTAAGAGAGTTTCCTTCTATGATTTGGTGTCCTTCACATGTCTACATTTATTTTTCCTTTGCTTTCTTGCTTTTTCTATTTGTTTTGTTTTTATAGGTATACACTGTAAAAAATGTTTTACCTCCCCAAGTCAAAATATTCTAGTGACTGAATTATCTAAATTTGGTCCAAGTGAAATTCTGTACAATAAATTGAATTAATTGTTGCAATAGTCTGTTAACATTGGCTCAATGAGAAATAATATGTCAGACTAATTGAAAAATTTAGATGTTGTCAGACACTAGAAAATTTTGACTTGGGGATGTAATTTTTTTAAGGGGAAATGGCATCAGTATGACTCAGTATGTTCTTTTATCATGTATAAATGGTTTAATGAATTTAATGCATTTGAACGATTATTACTTGAAATGTCAGGCCTGGAAATGAATAAAATCATGAGTCATTGTAATATGTAGTCAATTATGCTTGCTCTTAATTAATTAATTGGCTAGAAAATGCTCTGCAAATATTGCTATTAAATTATTTTTTTATGACTTAAGATCCTCATCCGGTAATCAGGAAAACCTAAGTCATGTTAATTCATTGGATTCATCCTCACTCACTCACAAAAGTCCGGCATCCGTGTCTCTGTGTGTCTCTCAGGGCCCGTCATTACGCTTGGAGGATTCAACGAGTGGCTTCAGCGGGAAGATCTGCGAGCAGAAAGAGTCGAGCATGAAACTTGACAACAGAGGAATGAAGTTTATTTCAGCGCCGCAAGGCCCTACACGACTATGATTATGAATTTATACACGACACTTGACTGTTAAAATTACAGCACTGACCAAAAATTTATTCATCAAATCTCACAGATGTGTCTATATATTTTGCAAAGACTTAATAAATATCGCATTGTTTATGATACTTTTTATGCCATATGATTTTGTCACTATAAATGGACCCAGCGACACATTAGATGATGTTGCTCATGTATGTTTTTCTGAAATAGACAATTACACTATAAATTCATGAATGAACAGTGACCACACTGATGATGGTAGAAGAGTAATAATAACAGGGATTTATAAAATAAGTGCTGTTACTTTGCAAGAGCTTACATGAACTTTGTGTCTGCAACCAATTAAAATTCATAAAAAAATCATAACCTAATTGCAATAATTTAAAATGAATATGCATGTGATATGTGAGATTTGGTGACAATTTACTTTTATTTTTGTAAATATTTATGTTCTGTTATTTCAGCATAAAATTTCACTTTTTTATACAAGTGAAGTGAATTTGGTGTTGTCCACATCTCCATATAAACACACTGACTCAGACACTGAGGGTTTGAATATTGATTTTAATATTGAGGAAAGAAACCGTTTTCAATAGTTCCTCTATAACTTACAGTATGGCAGCTCGTTGTGTGTCTGTTATTATATCAGACAGACTCTTCTCTGCATGCGGTTAGAAGTGTTCAGAAGGGGACCAGAGGGTCACTGAGGGATTTAGGGACTTTATTCACAGTCAATGTCACTTCAACACTGCAGAGAGTTGCAGATATATTGCATGAACACACACATCTCCGAGTGACGCCCACCTGAGAGAGAGAGAGAGAGAGAGAGAGAGAGAGAGAGAGAGAGAGAGAGAAAAATCCACATGGGTTTCAAATACACAAACATCTAAGTTCACTTTTAACACTTCGTCCTAACTAGACGACGTGACACAATAAAGCAGCAAGTGATAAATCTGCTCTCTCCCAGTGAACTTCATTCACACTGGCAGTGATGTAAAACTGTCCATGACAGGCAACATGAGGTTTGCAGAGTCGATCTGTGTGTCCAGCAACACTACACAGTTGAGAGAGACCTTATTCGCCAGAGAAACCAGCGCTCAGCCATCTTTATAATTTTGTGTTTGAATTTTTTTTGCTGAAGCTCTGTATATTTCTGGCATCGCTGTCGAAGAGTAATCCGCTGGTGAAGTGGGTTTACTGGGAAACACTTTAGAATAATGGTTCGTCATTTAATAAGTAACTATGCAGGAAGTAATGCAGGTAGTACATTAACACTTCAGCTAATAACTAATATGGAAACAAGTGTAGGATGGTGAAGAATGTAGTGTATAAGAGACCCCCCCCCCCCCCATGTAATTCTGTATCAGTAGAATTTTTATTTTGTTATCTTTAATTGAAATCTCATCCCAGATGTTTTTATGTTAATACGGTATAGAAAGTTTGATACTGTAAAAATGTTACAAATGTATTAATTTAGGCATATAACCTCTACTCATAGACAGTACTGATAGGTACGAGTTAACAGCTAAGGGCATAGATATTATATAGAGACTAGATGCCCTATTGGCCGCTGGACAACGAGAAATACAGCCGCCATCTCAAACCGGTCGTACTATTGGCTGTATTTTGTGAATTGAATATTACCAGATAATTGAGAAGGAGCAAGGATCTTTGATATTACTGAAATCGTAGCCAGCTAACGTTAGCTAGGCCAGCCGGTGTTCACCCGGCACGGAGAGGTGGGGTGAAGTAATAATTACAAGAGCTTCTCGGTTATCAGATACAAGCATTCAACGGCCCTGTAGTATAAATATATATAAATATAGGTTATTTGTGTTTGCGTACGTGATATCAGGAAGCAATGTAATACACACATGACGGCGATGCGCGAGTGTGTGTGAGAGAGTGTGTAAGTGTGTGTGTGTCACAAATCATTATAAATAGTTTCTTCAACTTATTCAAATATCTTACTTTACTGCAACTATCTGTTTCTGCTTCTTTATCATATTTATAGTGTGTGATTTATAAAATACCTTATATCCTACATCACATATTTTGATTTTGGACGTCTGATCACTTTATATCTTATATCAGAATATTATATTACTGTTAAGCCTACTATGAACTGCCACTATGGCTGTCACGTGGTTCATGTAAGCCCCAATAGTTCCCAAACATACGCTGGCTGTCATATTCTTCTATGGGACAGACAGCAGCGATTGCATTATTGGTAACGGTAAATATAAAATAAAACACACACCCAAGTACTTTTTCTGATACAATATAGACAGTTGACAATTCAAAAGAGGTCGATATTTCAGAAACTTACGTTACCTCAGGAACAACTCGACGCGCAGCATTCACCACTCAAACGCAGCCAACACGTCACATAATGAAAAGTTAGTAAATCCCCAAAATTCTATTAAATAAAAGTTGCTATAAAGGTGGTAGCTTTCAATTCACGTCACATAATGAAACGTTAGTAGGCTATATCACAAAAATTCAATTAAATAAAAGTTGCTATAAAGGTGGTAGCGATTCATTACCGAACTAATTAGATGCTACCTTCACAGCTGGCGAAGTCGCGCTAGCTAACTAGCAAGCAGGCAATGCTAGAAAATTGGTTGAAACAACCAAGATAAAATATAAATAATTATGCTGTGCATATACAAATGAAGACCAGTATAAGCATCGCAAAGGGCCTCTGATACAATATACACAGTTGACAATTCAAAAGAGGTCGATAATTCAGCAACTTACCTCTGGAACAACTCGACGCGCAGCAATGTAAGTGAATGGGGTCCAACGCCCAAATGACAGTGTTTGGAACTAATCCGATCTTCAAATCACGGAAGTAGGCGGTTAAAAGTGCCGCCATTTTTTACAACGGAGGTCTATGGGAGTGTCGCAACTCTTTCTCTCTATGGCTCTGGCAGTAGCGGTCGATAGGGCGTCTATCTAGAGCATGCTGTGGGTCTGAGAGGGATCGTTTTAAAATGGTTTTCCTTCATTTGAAGGAAAGCTCTTTTTCAGTGACTTTGGAGTTCCTCAGGGCTCCATTTCAAGTCCTCTTTTGTTTTTCTTTATTTGTGTTGCCCTTGGGCCTTGTCTTTAAAAGACACGGTATGTCGTATCATCTTTAAGCCGATGACATTCAGATTTACTTGCCTTTTCAATCTGGAGGATCAACTCCTCAATCATCTTTGTTATTATGTCTTGAGGAGGTAAAGTGCTGGTTAGAACAAAATCGTCTCCAGCTAAATGTGACTAAATCTGAATTTATCATTTTTGGGCCAACTTAAGGTGACAGAAACATAACAGATGTTTTGAGTCCATGGTCAATGAATGTGCTAGCCTGGCTTCGCCCTCCTACGTACTTCCGTTTTTCATTTATTTTTCATTTATTTTTCATTTTCATAAATTTTCATTTTCCTTCAGAACTACGTCTGGGATTGTGGTGAATTCTTGGGTTTTCTCCGGTCAATTTTTAACCGGTCCAATCAGCGAACAGAGGGAGTGTCTGAGAACCATGACGTTGAGGTTGTGCGCTAGTTTGAGTCGTCATACTTCACGACCAAACGTTAGCGATTGGTTATGGCAGATCCAGAGCGGCTCTGGGCAGATCCAATAGTTTTAAACTTCAACAGAGAACCGCCTACAAGGAAGATAACGCTTGTCAATGGAGAGAGGCCAGAGTCTCTGTACAAATGAAATGTAGGAGAGTCTGGTAGAACCAGGCTATGAATGTGCGGCCTAAGATAGGTAATTTGGGTGTAATTTTTGACTCATCCTTAAAGGAGAACTCCGGTCAATTTTAACATTGAGCTCATTTTTTAGTAAATTTGGAGTGCTGTCAATACAGAGAACAACGACAAAAATCGGTGTTGCCTACACTGTGTTATCCTCTTTTTAAAATTTGCACCCTATTAACTTGAATGTGGCACGTTTTAAACCTACTTTTATCCTCTTAACATCCTTGATGTGTCATTACAAGTGCCCAGCCATGTGAGTGATTCCTTCAGAGTGAACACGGTGAATCTGACTGCAGTAGATGTGAAAGATATTCATAAAAATGATGTTAATTCAACAAGCGCACATACCTGTATTTAGGGGTTCCGGCCAAGATGGCTGTAACGAGGTTCAATGTGAAAATGCAGGGAAGGAAGAAGACAGGGGTCGGCGTGGCTGGGACACTCGTTTATTTTAAGTCCAAAGTTCAAAAAGAAAAGTGCGCACAGAGCGCGTCCACTATGCGTTCAGCACAGCAAAAATAAATCATAAATCCAGATTCTCTCAATGAATTCTCTCAGTCTCAGCAGCAGCAGCAGACAAGGTCCCAGTCCAACTCTCTCTCTCACTCTCTCAATCCCGCCGGCTTATATCCGGTCTCTCCACGCCAATTACTGCAATCAGACACAGGTGTTCATCATCTGCACTTGACCTACTTACTCACCGCTCGGCTCCCTCCTCTCTCTCCCGCTACAGACTTCGCAAAACCACGCCCCCCTCGCCACATACCCCCACCGCCCGACTCAGGCCGGGGAGCCATCCGGCCTGCAGCCTCCCCCCCCCCTCCTCCTGGAGAGAAAGTCGGCTACAGCCATCTGTACACCCGGCCTGTGGATCACCTGGAACTTAAAAGGCTGTAAAGCTAGATACCAACGAGTGATCCGCGCGTTGGTATCCTTCATGCGGTGGAGCCACTGCAGGGGAGCGTGGTCCGAACAGAGGGTGAACTCCCGCCCCAGGAGGTAATAGCGGAGGGTGAGAACAGCCCATCTGATGGCCAAACACTCCTTCTCTATGGTGCTGTACATCGTCTCTCTCTTAGAGAGCTTTCGACTGATGTACAGCACCGGCCCGCTCTTCACCCTCCACCTCCTGGGACAGGACCGCTCCCATCCCTCTGTCCGACGCGTCCGTCTGTAGGATAAAAGGGAGAGAAAAGTCAGGAGCATGCAAGAGCGGTCCGCCACACAGAGCAGCCTTTATCTGAGTAAAAGCCTGCTGACACTGCTCCGTCCACTGAACCGTATCTGGCACTTCCTTTTTAGTTAGATCAGTCAGCGGGCTAGCGAGGTCCGAATAGTTAGGTACAAACCTTCTGTAATATCCCGCCAGCCCCAGAAACTGTCTAACCTCCTTTTTGGTCTTAGGTCTTGGACAGGTCGCAACTGCTGCTGTCTTGTCAATTTGGGGACGCACCTGTCCATGACCCAAGTGGAAGCCCAGATATCTAACTTCCACACGCCCAACTGCACACTTCTTTGGGTTGGTCGTGAGCCCAGCTCTCCTCAGCGTCTTCAGGACAGCCCGCAAATGCTGCATATGACGCTGCCAATCCCCACTATAGATGATAATATCATCCAAGTAGGCAGCGGCATATGCAGCATGCGGCCGGAGAATTCTGTCCATCAGACGCTGAAAGGTCGCCGGTGCCCCGAACAAGCCGAAAGGAAGAGTAACAAATTGGTGTAATCCAAACGGCGTTGTGAAAGCTGTTTTTTCTTTGGACATAGGAGATAAGGGGATCTGCCAATATCCCTTTGTTAAATCCAGTGTCGAGTAAAATCGAGCAGTCCCTAGCCGATCAAGCAATTCGTCAACCCTTGGCATTGGATAAGCGTCGAATTTCGACACAGCATTCACCTTACGATAGTCCACACAGAACCGGATCGAGCCGTCGGTTTTAGGTACTAAAACTATCGGGCTCGCCCAATCACTGTTGGACTCTTCTATTACTCCCATGTCTAGCATTGCCTCTAATTCGCTTTGAACCACCTTTTTTTTGTGTTCCGGCAAGCGATACGGGCGGCTGCGTACAACCACGCCCGGCTCGGTCTCAACGTGGTGCTGAATGAGGTCTGTTCGACCAGGCAGGGGCGAGAACACATCAGCAAACTCTGCTTGTAATTTTTTTACATCAGCGAGCTGGGAGGGTGAGAGGTGGTCTCCACCAGGGCCAGGGCGAGGGATTGAGTTTTGAAACTCGCTTCTGGACCGAGATCCTCCTCTCCGCTCACCACCGTCGCCAGCATTACTGATTCTACCTCAGACCATTTTTTTTAACAGGTTGAGGTGATATACTTGATGTGCTCCACCCCTATCTGTTCGAATTACCTCATAGTTGAGATCCCCAATTCGCCGTGTGACCTCGAAGGGTCCTTGCCACTTGGCGAGTAACTTTGAACTAGAAGTAGGGAGTAATACAAGCACTTTATCTCCCGGTGAAAATTGACGAAGTTTAGCCCCCCTGTTGTACAGCCGACTCTGTTTGTCCTGTCCCTGCAACAAATTCTCCATTGACAGCCGCCCCAACGTGTGGAGTTTTGTTCTCAGATCCAGGACATACTGAATTTCGTTTTTACTAGTAGAAGGTCCGTCCTCCCAAGTCTCCCTAAGGACGTCCAACACCCCACGGGGCTGACGTCCATAGAGAAGCTCGAAGGGGGAAAACCCCGTGGAGGCTTGCGGGACCTCCCGTACAGCGAACAAGAGGGGTTCTAACCACTTATCCCAATTTTTGGCGTCTTCCTGTACGAACTTTCGAATCATGGTTTTCAACGTGCGGTTAAACCGTTCGACCAGTCCGTCCGTTTGTGGGTGATAGACGCTGGTTCGAATCGATTTAATGCCCAATAATTCATAAAGTTCGCGAATTGTACGTGACATAAACGCCGTGCCTTGGTCGGTGAGAATCTCTTTCGGGATTCCCACCCGGGAGATTAGTTGAAACAGTGCGCTCGCAACACTCTTTGCGGAAATGGTGCGAAGCGGCACTGCTTCAGGATACCGCGTTGCATAATCCACCAGGACTAGAGCAAAGCGGTGTCCCCGTGCTGACCGTTCTAATGGCCCGATGAGGTCCATACCAATTCGCTCGAAGGGGACCTGCATTAACGGCAGCGGGCACAACGGTGCTTTTGGGTTGGCCGGTGGATTCACCAACTGACATTCGCAACAAGACGCGCACCACTTGCGCACATTCTCGTGAATGCCCGGCCAGAAAAAAACGGGCCATGAGACGGTTAAGTGTCGCTGCTTGTCCTAAATGCCCAGCCATTGGATTACAGTGAGCCGCCTGAAAAAGCATTTCCCGGCGGCTTTTAGGTACTAATAACTGAGTTGTATCCTGTTTTGATTGGGCGTCTTGGGTCACCCGATACAACTTATCTTTTATAATTGTGAAATAAGGATAGGAGAGTGGTTGGTCAGGGGGAGAAGCTGGCCGTCGAAAGAACGGACCTGATCAAAAGCATGTTTCAGCGTTTCATCCTGAGACTGCTCCAGGGGAAAATCATCGCGCTCCGTAAGGATGACTCTTTCCAGAGCGCTCTGTTCCCCTGAACCAGCTCCCAGAGATCCCGTGTCAGCTTCGCCCACCTGAGCAACCGCTTCCTTCCTCTTGTCTCTTTTTGACCAAGAGGCATCCGCACACAAAACCCCCAATAATTCATTAAATGCTGGCCAATTGGTACCCAAAATTAGCGGATGCCGGAGATGCGGATTAATTGCCACCTCTACTCTATGCTTTTGTCACCTGAATTGAATTTCCACAGGCATTATCGGATACTTCATCACCTCCCCGTGCACACACCGTACCTTAACCATGCGGCTGTTATCCAATGCCCTAGGTTGAATCAGGCTTTGATGGATGGAGGTTTGGTTACAACCTGAATCCACCAAAGCCTGAAATGTACCCCCCTTGATACTTACTGGTATCTGGTACAGGCCAGCCTGATCGGGGGCAGCTTGTGGCGCATCGGGGACCCGATCAGCGTCCCCACCTCCATCACTGGACACCGATCAATAAAGTGACCCGGATCCCCACAGCGCCAACATACCGGCCCAGACTTTCCCGCCGCCCTAGTGGCAGGAAGCAGGTCAAGAGATTGGCGTGGAGCGAGCGGTGGAGCAGCCGGTGAAGTGAAGGGTCCAGTAGGGAAGCCCCCTCCCCTGGGAGGAGCCCTGGGCAGTGGCACTGGATCCGCTGACGTCCCTGTTCTCCACCGGGGAGCTGGCCTTGGCATAAGCCCCACACGAGACCTGGGAGGAGGGACAGGTTTAGAGAGGGGACATGAGAGAGAGGGGGAAGAGAGAGAGAGAGAGAGAGAGAAGCAGATGGCAGGGGTTCGCCGACCCCTGGGCACGCCACCATCTGATCCTCCGCCAGCTGGATGGCCTGGTTCAGCGACGTCGGGCGGTGGCACTGGACCCACTGCGCGGTCTTCCTCGGAAGCCGCGCCACGAACTGCTCCAGTACCACTCGGTCGATGATTCCCTCGACGTCGCTTCCGTCGGCCATCAGCCATTTGCGGCATGAGTCCCGGAGCTGTTGTGCCATGATGAAGGGCCGGCCGGACTCTTCGAGGCTCAGGGTCCTGAACCTCTGGCGATGTTGTTCTGGGGTCCGGCCGACCCGCTGGAGGATTGCACGTTTCAGATCTTTATAGTCCAGGAGGTTCGGGACTGGCAGTTGGTGTGCGGCTACTTGTGCTTCTCCCGGAAAGCAGAGGGATGAGCCGCATTGGCCAGTCCTCGGAGGGCCATCCCCGGTCCTCCGCGGACCTCTCGAAGAGATCTATGAACGCCTCCGGGTCATCCTGGGGTCCCATTTTGTTGAGGGGCAACGGCAAAGTTGAATCCTTAACAGGGGAGGGGATGGCCCGAACCTCCCGGTCTACCCAGCTCCGGAACAGCTCGCGGTCTTCATGTTGAGCTCGGAGGAGCGCTTCAAATCTCCTGTCCTGCTCCTCCTTAATAGTCAGCAGATGTTGATGCTGGTCCTGGTGAAGACCGGCGAGCGATGTTATAATGTCCGCAAACGGCGAGGCTGGCGGGGTCTGCATGGCGGCGGCGCTCTTCTTCCCTCCCGGGTTTCGGCACCAGTGTAACGAGGTTCAATGTGAAAATGCAGGGAAGGAAGAAGACAGGGGTCGGCGTGGCTGGGACACTCGTTTATTTTAAGTCCAAAGTTCAAAAAGAAAAGTGCGCACAGAGCGCGTCCACTATGCGTTCAGCACAGCAAAAATAAATCATAAATCCAGATTCTCTCAATGAATTCTCTCAGTTTCAGCAGCAGCAGCAGACAAGGTCCCAGTCCAACTCTCTCTCTCACTCTCTCAATCCCGCCGGCTTATATCCGGTCTCTCCACGCCAATTACTGCAATCAGACACAGGTGTTCATCATCTGCACTTGACCTACTTACTCACCGCTCGGCTCCCTCCTCTCTCTCCCGCTACAGACTTCGCAAAACCACGCCCCCCTCGCCACAATGGCGTACTAGATTGCAGCATAGTTTAACCGTCTCAAAGTTTTTTCTTATTTTTAGACTTTTCCCAAACTGTTTGTTAAAGATTTATTTTTTCATCATCTAAAAATGACAAGTAGTGCACGAAGCTCTGAAGAGAATACCGTGATCAGTATCAGAAATGTTCATGATTATGATGACGCGATGGAGGTTTGTGCTGAAACTAACAAGCGTGTCCTGGAGGAATGCGGTGCTGAGAATCTATCTGTTACTCAGCAAAGTGCTCTTAATGAAGAAAGTGCGGCCTGATCAGGTGGAAGATATCTCTAATGCGGATATACTCGAGGCAATTTACTCCCTCTGCAAAAGATTTTACAAGCAGGAGAAAAAGCTGGAGGAGCTGTCCAAAAAAATGGAAGATAATTGTAACGCCATTTCTGAGGTTAAGGAAGAGATAAGAGCTCACAAGCAGAAGGAAGCTGTATTGGAGCTGGAATTTTCTGATCTTAAAAAAGAAAATAAGAGCTGAGGTCAAGGGTAGGTGAATTGGATCGGTACAAAAGGCGTTGGAATTTACGCATCAAAGGCTCGCAAGAGAAACAGAACGAAAACATCAGACAGGAGGTGATTACCCTGCTGGCCAAGATTGCTCCTGGTGTGCCCTGGGAAATGGAAGAGGCGGTTGACACGGTTCATCGTATTGGCAGAAGAGAAGGAAATCGCACGCGCCAGATTATCAGTCAGTTTTCAAAGCCAATCTACAGAGACCAAATCTGGACACTGTCAAAGGGGTCAACCGTGTGCAAGGAGGCAGGTATTCATTTCGCTGAGCAAAGAAGACCGAGAGGCTAGGGGAATACTTTGGCCACGCATTAAGCAAGCGCGAGCGGAAGGGAAAGTGGCTTACTTTCGTGGTCCCTTTGCTTTCATTGAAGGAAAGCACATTTTTGCCTGAAATGTGTTGTTTTTTTCAGAGACTTTTTTTGTAAGTGTTACACTTTTATTTTTCCGATCCCATTGTCGATAGCTTATTGACACTTTCGATCCGTTCACTGTGAGTTCCAGTGGGCGTATGTTCTCATTGAAATCTCGTCTATCTTTTTGTTCGTTAAATGCAAGGGGACTAAAGGACAAAGTATAACGCAAGGGTATTTTTCTGTTTTGCAAGGGGCAGAAGTCACATTTTGTTTTTCTACAAGAGACTCACTCTACTGAAGAAGATGCTGCTCTTTGGAAGATGCAGTGGGGAGAGACAATTTTGTTTAGTCATGGCTCCAATCGATCAGCAGGTGTCACCATTTCCCTCAACAATTGCCCTGGGAAGATTGTGACTTCTCAGTCTGATGCTCATGGTCATTGGCTTGCTGCTGTGGTTAATAGTGAAGGTACTTTTCCTATTTTAGTTAATGTTTATGGTTATAATAGCAGTGGGCAAAACAATATTTTATTTTCTAATATTAATGTATTACTAATGATTATCTAAGCTATTCATTAATGATTGCCTCATTAGCAACTAATGAAGAGTCTGTCTGGTTAAAATATTAGTTCATATATGAATTGTTATTAATTAAATGTGTAAGTGTGTATTAATTCCATAATACCTTATTTTATTAACTAATAGTGTTAATTAATTTGTTAATTACCACAATGAGCCAAAGCCTTATATTTCACCTTCCAGATAATACAGGTAAACTAATATGCATTAATACATTATTAATTACAGCATTAGTAGTGTGTCGATTACTACAATGTTTTTGGAAACCAGTGTTTAATAAACAGCTTTTATAAACTCTACTGATGGTCATTAATGATTAATTAATCATTAGCTAACAATCATTATGTTGTGACTTTACTTGTTGAGGCACATCATTATTAACTCATCATCTAGTAATTGTAGTAATTGACACACTACTAATGCTGTAATTAATAATGTATTAATGCATATTAGGCTCATTGTGGTAATTCACAAATTAATGAACACTATTAGTTAATAAAATAAGTGATTATGGAATTAATACACAATTACATATCTAATTAATAACAATTCATATATGAACTAATATATTAACCAGACAGACTCTTCATTAGTTGCTAATGAGGCAATCATTAATGAATAGCTTAGATAATCATTAGTAATACATTAATTCAGTATTATCTGTGCATTAGTTATGCATGAATTAATGCTTATTAGTGCACCCTTATTGTAAAGTGTTACCAGATCCTCTAAGTCACGCATAGACTTTTGGCTTATTACTGAGGAACATTCTGAGTTTGCCACTAATGTTCTAATTTCTGCCGCACCACTGACAGATCATTGTCTTATTTCGTTAATTTTTCGCCAACAATAAAACATACCTTTAGAAAAGACTACTGGAAGTTTAATGCAGATCTTTTGAAGGATAAATATTATTGTAGTCAAATAAGAAATTTGATTATTGAGATTAAAGATGACCTCACCTTAACTTCTAATGGGAATAGAGTATTTTAAATTCAAAACAAGGGAAGTTTCGATTCGGTTTGGTAAACAAAAAAACAAAGAACAGAAGCAAAGTGAGTTTAGTTTAATTCAAGAAATGAATACCTGTTGTAATACACAGGAAATGACTCAAGAAGATGTTGATAAATTGCTCTCTCTTCAAGCTAAATTAGATAATTTGTATTTAATGAAAGCACAAGGAGCTTTTGTAAGGTCTCGTGCAAAATGGTTGGAGGAAGGAGAGAAGAATACAGCATATTTTTGTCAGCTAGAAAAGAGGAGACAGAAAAACAATGCTGTTCATAGTTTGATTATTAATGATAAGGTAGCCTAATCACAGACCCCAAATTAATTTCCGAGGAAGTATACTCATTTTACAGTGATATTTATTCTTCTTCATATTCTGACAAAAATGGTCAAGAATTTCTAGAAAAGATAAAAGATTTTATTCCACAGATTGATATTGAATTTAAAGAAAGCTGTGATGTAGACCTGAGATTGGAGGAAATCGATTCTGCTATTAAAAAAATGCCTTTAGGTAAATCTCCTGGTCAGGATGGTCTGACTACAAATTTTTACAAATTCTTCTGGGAAGATATAAAATATCTGTTGTTTCAAGCTTTAAAGGAATGTTTTGAATCTAACTCTTTACTTCCAACTATGAAACAGGGGTTGATCATTCTTATCCCAAAGTCAGGCAAAGACAAAATAATTATTGATAATCTGAGACCGATTACCCTACTCAATGTTGATTATAAAATTCTTACATCTGCTATTGCAAACAGGCTAAAAATGAGGTTGAGTCAAGAGTCAAACCCAATCTGGTTTTATTAAAGGAAGGTTAATACACAACAATATTAGACTGATTTTGGATTTAATTGATTATGCACATTTGATGAAGGATGATGGGTTTGTCTTGTTTTTTGGATTTGGTTACAAATTTGTTAAATTGATAGAGATGTTGTAGCCTATATAGATATTAATAGCTCAGTATCGCTTCCATGTGGGACTTCTAAGCGTTTTAACATCAACAGAGGTATTAGACAAGGAGATCCGACAAGTCCGTATTTGTTTATTTTAATAGCTGAACTTTTATGTGAAAAATAATAAAGATATTAGGCCCTTGAATGTTTTGGGGAGTCAGCTATTAATAAGTCAACTAGCAGATGATACTACTCTGTTTCTTAGGGATGCAGAGCAGATCCCAGTTGCCATTCATTTAGTGTCACATTTTTCCAAAGCTTCTGGTTTGAAATTCAATTAAAAAAAGTGTGAGTTGATGGCAGTGCATAATCGGACTGAATCTCAATTGTTTAATATTCCATTAAAAAATGAGGTAAAATATTTAGGTATTGTTATAACTAAAGACTCTAAAACTAGAGAAAAAATTAATTTGGCTGACAATATAACAAAAAGTCGAAATATGTTAAATGTGTGGTTACAAAGGGATATTTCCATTTTTGGCAGAATTTTATTACAGAAAACTGAGGTACTGTCTAGGCTGATTTATCCAGCATATTCTTTAGGCATCTCTGACAGGTGGATAAAGGACATTAATCAAATTCAGTATACATTTCTTTGGAAAAACAAACACCATTACATAAGAAAACCAGATGTAGTGAAGCCAATCAGTGAGGGAGGTTTGAATATTATTGATTTTGATGTTATGAATGGCACTCTTAAATTGAGGTGGCTCCAAGCTGTCCTTAGGAACAAACATTCTGTTTGTTCTAGTTTTTCTTCAAAAATCTTTGATTCTTTTGGGGGCATTGGTTTTCTTTTAAAGTGTGACTTTGAGCCATCAAAACTAAAGTGTGAATTGTCATCTTTTCATAGTCAGGTATTATTGTATTGGAAACTGATATACAAACACAATTTTTCCCCACATAGTTGTTCTTTGTGGAATAATAAGTGTATCCTTATTAATAGGAAATCTGTGTTCTTTCAGGACTGGATGGATAAAGGTGTCTGGTCCATTGTACACATTATGGATGGGGAAGGAAATTTCCTTAGTTATGACACTTTTTGTGAAAAATTTAATATTATTTGTACTCGGAAATTATATGTGGCTTTGTTAAAAGCTGTTCCTGGTGGGTTGGTTCAGCTGGTTAAAGGTGCATTGTGTTACTCACCTGTGATTCCAAGATTAAAGAGTTTAACCATTCTGGTCTTAATTTTACAGAGGAGGGCTGTAAGATTAAAGTTTTAAGAACATTGGTAAATATAGAGACTTTCCCTTGTAAAGTTAGAAAGAGACCTCTTGTATTTGATTTCCCTAAAGACAAAGTGGGCCAAATTAGAACAAGATTTCACACTTTCCCACTATTTCCAAAGGTAAAAGAGGTTCAGTTTAAAATGAATGATCAGTGTAATGAGTTCCTCAGGCACAGATTTATTGTAATGAGTGCACCTTTTGTGAAGCAGACATAGAGTCGTTGGAACATTTATTTTATTTATGCAAATTCTCAAAAAAATTCTGGGATGACCTTTATGTTTGGTTAAGTTTAAAATATGTAATACCTGACTTTGATTTTAAAACTATAAAATATTTTTCTTTTTCTTTTAATTATGATCATGAATTTTTGGTGAACAATATTGTGCTGTTGGCCAATTACTTCATATGCAGATTCAGATTCTTTAAGAACCCTCCCACTTTCTTACTTTCCATAAAGATTTAATGATCTTCTTCAAATCTTTAAGACTTGTGCATAACAAAAAAGCCCTTAAATTATATAATCTTCTGAAGGTATTTTTTGATGATAGCCCCCTTGTGTAATATAATTTAATTTAATTTAATTTTTTATTTTTATGATTTCTTTTTTGTTCTTTATGTTTCTTTAGGGTAATGGTGTTAGATATTCTGTTTGCTGCTATTTGGACTTATTGGAAATG
This sequence comes from Phoxinus dragarum, assembly GCA_033366665.1. Lineage (NCBI taxonomy): Eukaryota > Metazoa > Chordata > Actinopteri > Cypriniformes > Leuciscidae > Phoxinus > Phoxinus dragarum. Next base: position 85,870 of record JARPMJ010001859.1, on the reverse strand, counting down.
TAATAAGATTTGTCGTCTGAGGTTTGTTTGGTATTTTGCATGTTCTTTAAGCAATAAAAAAAACATACCTGTATTTACTTCCTGTTTTCGGTCGAAGTCCACAGTAGTCGATTGTCGAGTTCACACGCGTGATCATAGGTAACTAAGCAACAGTGGAGACTCAGACTGTCAGCTGTCAGCCGAGCTGATATTCTCATAACACCACCAAAGAGTATAGAAGAACAAGAGGCGAAACTCTGATGCTTTCTGGGTAACAGCCACTAGGTGGCGCGGCCGCCATTTTGGGTGAAGATTCCAACTGGAGTTACTGGACAACAGCACAGATAACAGTTACCGTAACAGTTACACATAAACAAACAGAATGACAACGAAGTCCAAGTGGAATAAAAGAAAGCAGTGCTCGGCAATAAACTGCAAAAACTATCAGTGCAGTACAAATCTTGCCTTTCATCGGTTTCCCCAAAGACCCTGACAGGTAAATTTGGCCTTTATGGCATAACGTTAAGTTATAGTATCGTATGCACCTGCTAGCAACTTTAACATTAACTGTTTTTTTAGTCTAGTAACGTTAGTAAACTTTATTCCTTCTAGGAACTGCTGGTCCTAGCCATAGAAACCATAATAATGATTTATGACATGCAGCATGTCCACTTAATTTTATATATTGGTATTAATTCAGTGTTTGAAAAAATGCTAATACTTGAACTTCAAAGAATGTCAAACCAAACTGAAGGTTTTGTGGGAAAAGAAGACTTGTCTAAGTCTGTGAAATAAACTGTTAAACGGGATTTGATGATCACTAGTCTAGTGATTACGTTATTATATGTTGTCATCATTCAGTTAGGATTTGATCTTTAATGTACTTTTTTATATATATAAAGCAGCTGATATTGCCATAGCGACAGCAAGAAGCTAGTGGATAGTGATGGGAAGTCCGGCTCTTTTCAAAGAATCGGCTCTTAGAGCCGGCTCCTTCGCGAACGACACATCACTAGTAGTGGACTGCCGAGTCGCTTTCACCCCCAAAATGGCGGAAGCGTAGGGCTGCTGCTGGGCGCTGGTGTTGCAATGGAACGTTCTATTGGCTTTCACTTCTTGTCAATATACGTTCTTTGACACCACACAGCACCGTCTTCGGCTGACAGCTGACAGTCTGAGTCTCCACTGTTGCTTAGTTACCTATGATCACGCGTGTGAACTCGACAATCGACTACTGTGGACTTCGACCGAAAACAGGAAGTAAATACTTTACGCTTGTTGAATTAACATCGTTTTTATTAATATCTTTCACATCTAATGCAAAGCTGCACTGGCTTCCGATAATATATCAGATTCATTATAAGGTGTTACTCTACATTTATAAACCTGTCCATGGCCTGGCCCCAGAATATGTTACTAATTTAAGTCATATGAATTCATGTAGACCTCAACGATCACTTAATTGTTTACTTCTCGCAATTCCTAAAACTCGCTTGAAAACTAAAGGGGATCGGGCTTTTTCTGTTGCCAGCTGTGGAATACTCTTCCACCTGACATCAGATCTGCTTCCACAAATGACATTTTGTTCTATGGCTAATAATTCTTGACATTTGGCAGTTGTATTTTCCTTCTGTTATGTGTTTTTTTTCCCCTGCTATTATTGACTATTGACTTTTGATCGGTTTTATTATTTGTTATTATCCGTAGACTGTTTTTAATTGTACTGACCTTTGATCTCCTTTGTAGTGGAACAGGCTATAAATAGCTATAAAAAAACTAGACTTGAAATTTAAAACTTAAAAATTATTGTCATTCACGCTTTACTATAAAAAAAGAACAACCCCCCCCCCCCCCCCCGTCATACAGACAGCCAATTATATCTTAAAATGTGAAAAATGAATGTCATTTTACGTTATGTTATTTTACTTTTCGCTTTTAAAAATTCGGAATGGAGATTTGTCTTTTTTCTATTTATTGTTGCAGCATAAAACAATGTTAGAAATGGTGTTCTTCACCTATAAACACACTGACACAGGCAATGAGGGTTTGAATATTGAGTTTAATATTGAGGAATTAAACAGTTTTCTATAGTTCCTCTATACAGTATGGCAGCTCATTGTGTGTCTGTTATTATATCAGACCGACTATTTTCTGCGTGCGGTTAGAAGTGTTCAGAAGGATTTCAGAGAGTCTTTGTTGGTTTTAGGGTACTGGACTCCCTTCACAGTCAGTTTCCCTCCGTCGGAGGGGAGAGCTTGAAATATCATCGCATGAAGATACTTATCGTCTTCTGCGACCTTCACCTGAGAGAGAGAGAGAGAGAGAGAGAGAAATCCACATGGCTTTATAAGTGATCTCTTCCATGTAAAACTCTGTTCACATTGATAGAAACCTAAGCACATTCATTTTCCATGACACAGCAAACATATTTCTACGAGTTCTGCTACAGTGATCACTGCAGAGATGTGAGTGTCCAGCAACGCTACAAAGTTAAGAAACGTTTTCTCTTATACAAATGCAGAGAAACTTTATACAGTGACACATTTTACCTTTCAGAGAGGATGAGAAAATTACTGGACACTTCGCACCCGTTTAGGACACACTGCTATAGTTGGCTTGTTGATATTGGAAACATACAAATTGTGCCGAAAGTTTTTCAGTGATTAAAACATCAAACTCAAAATCCATAAAAACAATACAAAACACTCATTTACCTTGACCACAAAGTTTCTTCCTGCCACTATCTGAACCCTATAGGTTTTAGGAATGAAAACATCAAAATAGACTCCAGCCTGCTTCGCTACCTGAATAAACAAATGCACATTTTATATTAATCTATATAATTATTATTATTATTTTAAAAATATTTAGTTTATTGGTCTCTAGGGAGTTACGTCTATCAGTCAGATATCAGAAAACTCACGTAAAAAGTGAAAAGTAAAACATTTATTTGAAAATAACAACAAATAATTTGCCCAACTCATTTCACAGCACCAAAAATAGATAATTTTACTAGGCTGTGTTTAAAAAAAAAACTGCATTTACGATATGAGTGATTTTCTGTCTCCTACCTTAATGCACATGTTCTCCACCTCTTCAGTGACGGGCTTCTCTGTGCTCCATCCTCCATCATTTGGCGTTTCTGTAGTCATTGTGATGGTGATAATGAAATAATGATGAAATAAACTGTATTATCAGGCAGTCTGACTCACAGATTGATTCTGATCCACTATTTATGCTGCCAAAATCACATGACATCAGACGTCATTGTAATTCTATTGATCAAATCAAAGTGACTGAATGAATAGGCGGAGTTTCACTTTGGGATGTTGTGAAATATTCAAAAACTGTCTTTCTTCTGTGGAACAGAAAAGAAGATATTCTGAAGAACATCGGGAACCAGTTGAACCAATATTGGTGCCCCTTGACTTATATTGTATGTACAAAAACATAATTGACAAATTTGATTTATGTTCCACAGAATGTGTCACGAACCACACACGGGAAGCAGGGGTTAGATCCATTTGCAGTATTTATTAAAAGGGTAATCCGTACTCACAACAGTCCAGGCAAGGGTCGAAATCAAAGGCAATCCAAAAACACAAGACATGAACAGAAACAGGCAGGAACAGAAGTGTGGGGACATTAAACAAGGACTCCGTGACAAACACTGAAACAGACAGGGTATATATACACATGTGCAAACAAGGTGACGAGAGACAGCTGAAGGAAATTAACAATCAGTGACAGACAGGATTATGGGAAGTGTAGTGAAAATGCCTAGACACCGTGAAAACTGAGACCTCTAATGTTAAACCCAGGGAACCACCAGACACTGTGACATAACCTCCCCTCTACGGAGCGGCTACCAGACGCTCCAAGACCACAAGAAACAAACAAAACAAGAGTCCAGGCGGGAGGTGGAAAGGTGGAGGATCAGGGGGAGGGATGGAGGGCCAGGACCATGAAGGGGAACAGGAACAAGGGGGAACGGCTTAAGCGACGGCCAGGGCGAAACAGACAATCCATCGGGCAGCCAGGGCGAAGCAGACAGTCCATCGGGTGGCCAGGGCGGTGAAGACCCCTCGGACGGCCACGGCGGTGAAGACTCCTCGGGCGGCCACGGCGGTGAAGACCCCTCGGGCGGCCACGGCGGAGACGACCGCAGTGAAGACGACCACTCGGGCGGCCATGGCGGAGACGACCAGGGTGAAGCCGACCACTCGGGCGGCCATGGCGGTGAAGACCAAGGCGGAACAGAGACAGACCCTGGCTCAGGAACTGCAACAGACACCACCGGCTCAGGAACTGCAACAGACACCACCGGCTCAGGAACTGCAACAGACACCACCGGCTCAGGAACAGTCACAGGCACCACCGGCTCAGGAACTGCAACAGGCACCACCGGCTCAGGAACTGCAACAGACACCACCGGCTCAGGAACTGCAACAGACACCACCGGCTCAGGAACTGCAACAGACACCACCGGCTCAGGAACTGCAACAGGCACCACCGGCTCAGGAACTGCAACAGGCACCACCGGCTCAGGAACTGCAACAGACACCACCGGCTCAGGAACTGCAACAGACACCACCGGCTCAGGAACTGCAACAGACACCACCGGCTCAGGAACTGCAACAGACACCACCGGCTCAGGAACTGCAACAGACACCACCGGCTCAGGAACTGCAACAGACACCACCGGCTCAGGAACTGCAACAGACACCACCGGCTCAGGAACAGCAGACACTGGCTCCGGCTCTGGAACAGCAGACACTGGCTCCGGCTCTGGAACAGCAGACACTGGCTCCGGCTCTGGAACAGCAGACACTGGCTCCGGCTCTGGAACAGCAGACACTGGCTCCGGCTCTGGAACAGCAGACACTGGCTCCGGCTCTGGAACAGCAGACACTGGCTCCGGCTCTGGAACAGCAGACACTGGCTCCGGCTCTGGAACAGCAGACACTGGCTCCGGCTCTGGAACAGCAGACACTGGCTCCGGCTCTGGAACAGCAGACACTGGCTCCGGCTCTGGAACAGCAGACACTGGCTCCGGCTCTGGAACAGCAGACACTGGCTCCGGCTCTGGAACAGCAGACACTGGCTCCGGCTCTGGAACAGCAGACACTGGCTCCGGCTCTGGAACAGCAGACACTGGCTCCGGCTCTGGAACAGCAGACACTGGCTCCGGCTCTGGAACAGCAGACACTGGCTCCGGCTCTGGAACAGCAGACACTGGCTCCGGCTCTGGAACAGCAGACACTGGCTCCGGCTCTGGAACAGCAGACACTGGCTCCGGCTCTGGAACAGCAGACACTGGCTCCGGCTCTGGAACAGCAGACACTGGCTCCGGCTCTGGAACAGCAGACACTGGCTCCGGCTCTGGAACAGCAGACACTGGCTCCGGCTCTGGAACAGCAGACACTGGCTCCGGCTCTGGAACAGCAGACACTGGCTCCGGCTCTGGAACGGCAGACGTGAAGTGGACAGTCTCTGGAACGGCAGACATCCTGTGCCTCCTCCACGCATGCAGTACCGCCACCGCATAAAAGAGGAAGACAGCCTTCTTTGCCATGGCAGGACTGATGGGAACAGCCTCCGGCACAGGAACCGTCTCTGCATCGGCAGACGTGACGTGGACAGTCTCTGGATCGGCAGAAGTGACGACGTGGACAGTCTCTGGATCGGCAGACGTGACGTGGACGGTCTCTGGATCGGCAGACATCCTGTGCCTCCTCCACGCATGCAGTACCACCACTGCATAAAGGAGGAAGACCGCTCTCTTGGCCATGGCAGGACTGATGGTGGTCTGCTCCAAGACGATCTCAGGGATGACGGTGGCCTGCTCGGAGGGGACGGCCTCCGGGACGACAGCGGGCTGCTCGGAGGGGACGGCCTCCGGGACGACAGCGGGCTGCTCGGAGGGGACGGCCTCCGGGACGACAGCGGGCTGCTCGGAGGGGACGGCCTCCGGGACGACAGCGGGCTGCTCGGAGGGGACGGCCTCCGGGACGACAGCGGGCTGCTCGGAGGGGACGGCCTCCGGGACGACAGCGGGCTGCTCGGAGGGGACGGCCTCCGGGACGACAGCGGGCTGCTCGGAGGGGACGGCCTCCGGGACGACAGCGGGCTGCTCGGAGACGACCTCCGAGTTCTTAGGGAGACTGGAGGACTTCCTCCTCCTCCGCCTTTTCTGACAGCGAAGTGCCGGTTCTGGACTGGACGGAAACTGCGGCGAACAGATCTCTGGACTGGAATTCACCAGCCCATGGTCAAAGAAGGGCCAGAGTGAGGAATGGTGTCGAGATTCCTCTCGACCGCCTCCTCCATTGCGGCCTCCACGGGTCCCCCGAAATCTGACCAATCTGGTCCCCTCAAAAAATTGTCTCTTCTCCCGCTCGGTGGCTGGGGAAGAGATATTTAAAAACATACCGCTGGATCTATGTTTGTGACGGAGTCCTTCTGTCACGAACCACACACGGGAAGCAGGGGTTAGATCCATTTGCAGTATTTATTAAAAGGGTAATCCGTACTCACAACAGTCCAGGCAAGGGTCGAAATCAAAGGCAATCCAAAAACACAAGACATGAACAGAAACAGGCAGGAACAGAAGTGTGGGGACATTAAACAAGGACTCCGTGACAAACACTGAAACAGACAGGGTATATATACACATGTGCAAACAAGGTGACGAGAGACAGCTGAAGGAAATTAACAATCAGTGACAGACAGGATTATGGGAAGTGTAGTGAAAATGCCTAGACACCGTGAAAACTGAGACCTCTAATGTTAAACCCAGGGAACCACCAGACACTGTGACAGAATGAGTCACACACACCTTTGAAACAACATGAGTGCGACAGAAATTGTTATTTTTGAACAAACTAGGCCTATCCCTTTAAAATTGACCCACAAAAGCATAATGTTACAAATCTGGTTTGCTTGATCTCTCTGTCAACAGTAGCGATACACTATTAAAAATAAAGGTTCTTTATTGACATCGATGGTGCATGAGGAAACTTTCTATTCAACAAGAAGTTATTTTTAGTGGGAAAATGTTCTTTAGATTTTTTTAAACGTTCTTCACTCTAAAGAAGTTTATTTTAAGAACTGTTCCCTGAACAAAAATACTTATTCTATCTGGCATTACTGTAAAAAAAAACAAAAAAACTTTTGGAACATTTACTTTTAAGAGTACAAGATGTTATAATTTGAGAAATGTTTCAGATGCTCCAGAAATCATTCTAATACGCTGATTTGCTGATCAAGAAGCATTTATTATTATTATCAATGTTGAAAACAGTGTAATTTTTTTCCCAGATTCTTTGATAAGAAGAAAGTTCAAAAGAACGGCATTGATCTGAAATAGAAATCGTTGGGGAAAAGTAGCTTTTTACTGGAAAAGGCAACGCTATCTCACGACCAATTCGTACGATTTGTCTAAACCCCAGTTATGATTATAGATTTAGGGAAATGTAAGTGTTTGGAGTCTCACCGTCATAATGATGTGCGGGAAAGACACTCTGAACCGATTTAATTTCATTGTCATCACTTAATTTTGTAGAATTGTTGACACACATATGACTATGTTGTTGTTACCGTAGAATAAAAAAATCAATGTAAAAATGAAACAAGCTGGCACAATATTATCAGCATTCATAGAAATTAAATAAAAACAAAATTGTGTTTGTATTATTAATAATATACAGTACACGATAAAAAATATATATATACAAAACAGATATGATTATTTTGCAGTTGCGTTTTATTTCCAGACCATTATTAGTTACCAGACCAATCAATTATATTCCTACATGAGTACAAATTCATTATATGATACTTTCCAGTCAGGATTCAGGAAATATGCATAGCACTGAATCCGCTTTACTGAAAGTCACTAATGATATTATGCTGGCTACAGATACTTGGGAGTGCTGTTGCCCTGGTCCTCTTAGATCTGAGCTCTGCCTTCGATATGGTCGATCACTCAACCCTTATTCTTCGACTGAAGAATTTAGGCATTCATGGCACTGTTTTAAATCGGTTTCAGTCTTTTTTAACTAATAGAACATTCTCTGTATGTATTAAAAATTGCACTTCCTCAGCAGCACATCTTTCCTGCGGTGTACCACAGGGATCCATTCTAGCTCCGATATTATTCTCTCTTTATCTGTTACCATTGGGTTCTATTTTTTCTAAACATGGACTGTCATTTCATTTATATACCCAATTGTACTTTCCATTTAAACAAAACAACTCAAGCTCTTTAAAAGTCCTTCTTGCATGTTTTCAGTAAGTGAAGCTATGGCTTACACAATTTTTTTTTTAGCTATTAATGAAAACAAAACTGAAGTAATACTGTTTGGACCAAATGATCGCTATGACTCCGGTACTTTAGATCTTGATGAGTTAAATCCTCATGTCACTTCATCAGCAAAAAATCTAGGTTTCTTGTTCGATTCAGGCCTTAAGTTTGATCAACAAATTAACTCTGTTGTTAAATCCTGTTTCTTTCACTTACGGCGTCTCGCAAAAGCAAAATCTTTTCTTCCTTCTAAGAATTTCGAAATAGTCATTCATGCGTTTAAAACTCCACGACTAGAATATTGTAATACACTTTATTTTGGAGCTAACCAATCATCAATTGGGCGCCTTCTACTAGTACAAAATGCTGCTGCCAGGCTGTTGACTGGTAGTCGAAAGTTCGATCACATTACGCCTACACACACACACACACACACACACACACACACACACACACACACACACACACACACACACACACACACACACACACACACACACACACACACACACACACACACACGACCAACAGGGGACTTGAAAAATGCCCCCACTTGGATCGGCGGTCCCCTGTTAAGGTCCCCTCTTAGATAGGTAGACGAGTACACGCGCACACACACACACACACACACACGCACACGCACACACACACACGCACACACAAAAAACGTCAATCTGTCATCTAACAAGATTTCACAAGAAATGACAGTTTATTTTATTTCACCACGTAACCAGTTGTTCCAGTTGACCAGTTTATGTTCACAGTTGGTTTATGTATCTGTTTGTATGAATCAGTGCCTTTGAATTACCATTTACATTTATTCAGTCGATAAAAACTTTTGCTCAGTGACTTGCATTATTAATATTCTGGGAAGTTTTTTCATTTGATAAATTCCAGTTCATGAATCCCCTGGGAACTGAACCCATGACATTGCCTTTACAGTTTGAGCAACAGGAACTCTACACTATTCACCAAAGGTGCATTTTGTCTACGAAATACATTGTAACTTTCTGAAAACCGAGGATGTATTGAACAGATTATATGAACTTTAATATTCTAATATATAATCTGAGTGCCGAGGTGACAAACACGGGCCGTCGCTTAAGTTGGGATGCCTTTAATAACTAAAAATGCACAAAGCAAGAGTTGACACTGTAAAGGATAGATCAGATATTTTTCATATTTTATATGAATCATTGTTTGTAGGGATGATATAAAAGCAGTGGTCTTTACTCACATTTCAGGTGGCTTAGTCTTCAAAGCTGCACATGCAATAAAAGGAGTAAAAATATTGAATTTGTGGTTTACATGTCAGTCACGGTCTCTTCTTGTCTTAGTGGCGGTTCTTGGTTGAAATGAGCTGCAAAGTTGATAATCATTAACCAGATTACATAAGACTAATATGTTCCTGAGCTCCAGATCCAAATAAAATCAAGAGGGAAGCTGGAAGACAGAATACATTTAGGCCCAATCCCAATTCTACCCCCTTCCCCTTGACCCTTGAAACAGAGTGGCAAGGCATAGGGGTGAAAATATTCCCCTAAGAAATGGGACACCACTACTACACCGTTACACGCCATTACACGTCATTATACGTCATTATACGTCGTCGCCTACGTCACAGGAGATGCGCCGATGTTTATCACAAACTTCCAAGATACACAGGACTTGTACACAGGACTTGTATTCTGTGGTGTTGTATTAACACATTGGAGGTACAGACCTATGTTTGTCCTATTTATTTATTTACTGTTTGAAACTGTGTGAAATACGACATTGTGTGGCGTTCATGTTCGTTCAACTCATAAATACGAGATGACTTGAACGCTCCAATAGCTTGTGTGCTTTGTTTGGGGGAGAGGAGATTTTTTTACAAACGTTTCTTTGAAGGAACTGACCGTAAATATGAACACAAGATTGAATGTAACATAAAGCAAATCATTATTTGTCGTTAAAATACTTATTAACCCCCTGGGGTCGGCAATCACGCCGGCGTGATTTGCGCGATTTTTTTTTACATAGCAGCTAAATAAACTTAAAATACTCCGTCAAATATGGTCATACAGACTTAATAAATATGAAAAAATAATCTGTGAGATGTCTACTTTTCTATGTGTCCACTTACAATCAAAACAAAACGTGCTTTTGTAAAATAAAGAAATTAAACAGGGTGTGCTTTCTGTCTCTCCGTCTTGTGAACTTTTTTTTTCTTGAGCACGTCTCTAAACATAAACAAAACTCAGCGAATACTTGTCACACATTTGTGAGCTCTATATACTTATAATTATTTAAGTGTGTAGTTTTAAATGATCTGATTCAAAACGAAAACAAATATTCTCTGTTTAAGTAATTTGTATAAAACCAACAAGATATCCAAGTTCTCTAATCCTTCCTCATTAGTTTTAATGTGACCACACCCACACGCGCAAAACATATAGAGATGCAAATCGTCTATGCGTCGCGCGACCGCGCCCATTACATCAACAACAAAGCTCCGCCAAACTTCATCAGTCCTGCAGTCGTCGAGTTTGGAAGACATGCTGTGAGATTATTGGATTTACCGAAGAAGAAGAACGCGATTTGAAGACAAGAAAGATTTTAAGGTAAGAAATAATTCTGAATTATATTAGTTAGTATTGTTGCATAAACTTCACATTGCAGTCGATCTGTTGCTCGATGCTTCAGTGAATGTTCTCAGTCGCGCTGTGTGTTTGAAATAGTTCGACCCGAGCCCACATCAGCGCGGCATTGAACATTTTATCTTATTATGTAGGTAGCCAATGTGCCTGATGCTTTCACTTGATGCAACGTTCATTTTTGTGATTAAAATACATGTAAAATATTACCATAACATCTGTCTTCCTGTGTGCGGAAATTTGTTTATGTAGCCGTGACAACGAGACACGTGCATGCGCGCCAAGAGCCTTGTTGCTATGCGCGCTGATGCGCTCATCTGTTGACATTTCTGAATAATTTCCACACAAACAAACGTACATGTGTAATTAGTATGAGAAAAATATATATTTATGCCTATCGGACGCGGGCCGGGCTCGGACAGAAAAATCCGCAAAACGCCCCAAACATAGGCTTCATGTTTTTACTCCAATCTCATTTCATAACGTCATATCGATGTAACGTCATATCGATGTAAACATTTGAAGTAACATATGATAATAAATATATTTTTCTCTAGTGTAGTGTTACTGAAGTGTTCCTTTTTAACGATGCCTGCTATAGCCATTAAGTCTCTGTCTTTAGTTCAGTGTGTTAAATAATGTGCTTTTTTGCCATTTGTTGTGTATCTTTGGATTATGTTGTGTTGTAAATAAATCCAAACAATCAAAAAGCCGTTCTTTTTAAAATCTCCTCATTCTTTGTTCAAAGTTCCTCATAGGCCCTGAGAGCTCCTAATAGGGCCATTATGGGAGGCTCTTTGTCTCTCTCAGCTGTGAAACACTCAATATTCATGGTGGTTAACGCCTCCTCGCATAAAGCTTTCTTACACAAGTCATGTCATACAAATTTTAAATCAATATATTGTATGTTCTGAATGAGTAGTCAAGGTGATTTTCACATAGTTTTGGAGCAAATATTCTAGGCTACGTGATACAATTTTCAAAAGTCTTGTGAATAAATAATCAGTTTGGGTTTCATAACCTCATTTCAGTGACTTTTTTTTTGTCATTTTCACAAACCACGCATAAATGTTTTCATCTCAAATCTACAAACTTTTACATACATGCTGCTGACATATTATTGTAGCAGAGTTTGTGCTGAATGCAGTGTAATAAGATTTTAGCCATGAAAATGTCACAAGTAACAGAAATAAGCACAATTATCAGAGCATGTCAGAACACCTCCAGGACCCAGAAAACCCCTCAGACCCCAGAGGGTTAAAGCCAACAATTCTTACATTTATGGGTCTCCTTTTTTGCTTGGGCAGCCAATTTGCTTCTGCCCTACCCCTTCACGTGCAAGCGCAAAACAGAGGGGAAGGGGAAAGTGAAGGGGTAAAGGGTAGAATTGGGATTGGCCCTTATACTCCATGAAAGAATGACTACAAATAAAATTAAATATTTACATTTAAATTGAGCTAGCATTATAAACATACCAAAAAACAAAAAAACATCATCAATCTTCTTCAGTACATAAATTGCTGCTTCTTCTTCGTATTATCAGGTCATAAACATGCTTGTTATCTTGCAATTTTATATCACCCTGTAGCCCAAGACTGAACTTGATCTGAAAGACTGGTTGCCCAATGAAGCTAAGCAGGGCTGAGTCTGGTTAGTACCTGGATGGGAGACCTCCTGAGAAAACCAGGTTGCTGCTGGAAGGGGTGTTAGTGAGGCCAGCAGGGGACGCTCACCCAGGGCCGGCTCTAGCCCTTTGGTTGCCCTAGGCGAGATTGATTTTTGCGCCCCCTCCCTCCTTTAAAAATGATGAGTATTTATTTAAATAAACAAAAATGCTCTTATAGTCACCCCAAAACTTCGACAAGCAAATTATGACTTGAAGGATTAACTCTAATAAATTGTTCATACAAATGCTACATAGTTGCATTGTACAAATACAATTTATATGGGCATGTAACTTGTAGATAAATTACAATTACTACCACCACTACTATTATTACTTATCTATTAGGCTGCTACAAGGCTAGGGGGGTTCGGGGGTGCTCCCCCATAAGAAAATTTTGTGCATTTTAATGTTAAATTCATCATTCTGGTGCACTTTGAGAGTTCAAAATTAAAAGCTCCAACCATATTCAGTGTGCAAATTGAACAAACAAAAATTCAAACCTCTTTTAGTTAGTGTCTGTCTACATTACACTACTACATAATAATAGTTAATATTAATCCCATGACAGTAATAGCCATAGGCTATATTGTAAAACAAATGCACTGAAAAATAAAGGGAAATTTTCATAATTAGTTTAAAATGTTTATACTTGAAAGTAAGCTATATACTTGGAAGTAACCCAGCGCCAATTAAGCAAAACAAAACGAATGGGCCGCTGATGTACGAGTTTTATGGGCCATTAAGACAAAAAATAAAAATAAAAGTATGAGATGTATAGGCCCAAAAAGCACGTAGTTCACCGGAAATCTCCCGGTAGTCCCGATGGCCAGTAAGCCTAAATGCCTGTGCACAATACTACTAAGTAGGCTACATTTATTTCGTTTGACACCTTAATGGCTGAGATGAGAAGACTTGCCTCTATACTGGGCTTTTTAAAATCTTGTTACTTTCTCTGTTTTCGTCCCTGTGCACCAGAGTATTCATTCACCAGCGCTTCATTTTTGATCAACGCGCCAGCAGCTGAGCACTAGCCTGACGTAACGCAACTCCCCCCGTTTGGAAATGATCGACAATAATCATCAATTCAATCTAATAATCAGGTTGACAAGTAAACGTGTGGCAGAGGGGCGCCTTAGGATGATCATGTTTAATAAACATGTTTTTGTTTCGCTTGTCATTCTAATTCTGTGATTTCTCGATTAATGGGAAGTAGGTAAAGTGCGACACTAGAGCGCGCCCGCGCCCCCAACACATTTGTCGCCCTAGGCAACCGCCTAGTTCGCCTATAGCAATCGCCGGCCCTGCGCTCACCCTGTGGTCTGTGTTGGTCCTAACGTTCCTAGTGTAGTAACGGGGACACTATACTGGCAAAAGAGCACCGTTCTTCGGATAAGATGTAAAACCGAGGTCCTGCCTCTCTGTAGTCATTACAAATCCCATGGCACTTCTCGTACAAGAGTATTCTCTATCACTCTCTCTGCTCTCCATCTATAGCTGGTGTGTGGTGAGCGCACTGGCGCTGTTGTACTGTGACTGCTGTCACAGCGGATTCTGCACACTGGTGGTGGTTGAGGAGAGATCCCCTGATATGATTGTAAAGCACTTTGGGTGTACAGTAGTACATTTAGTCATTTAGCAGACATTTAAATTTAGTTGAGGAAATGAACACAATGCTCGCACATGGGAGCAATAGCCGCCTCCGCGACTTTCGTGAAGACACAGGGCGACAGGGCCAGCCCGAAGGGTAAGACTTTCTACTGATATGCGCGCCCGTCGAACGCAAAGCAAAGAAGCGGTCTATGTCGAGGAAGAATCGAGACATGACAGTACGCGTCCTTCAGGTCGATCGCTGCAAACCAATCTTGGGGACATTGTCCGCCAGAACACGGGTGAACTAAATGTCCCTGAAAGCTGGGGGACGCCGGGTGAACTGAATCGCATAGCGGAGTCTGATAGTACGGATGAGCCAGCGAGATGGGCTGGGAAGCGCTTGCCAGGCTCCCAGACACCGTGAACGCCATTATCACTGCCTCCGTCGAGGGGCAGAGTGAGCGTGCGGAGGCGTCAATGCGTCAAGAACACAGCCACTGCTGCTCGCTGGCGATGAAAGAGGGGCTTGAGGGTGACAAGGCATAGTGTCGTTGACCGCCAAGCGTGCCCTTTTGGGACCCAGAGGTTTCAGAAATTGCTCTTTTGCTGAAATTGTGGGATAAATTGTTGGAGCAAAAAGAAAAGGAAACAAAAGATTCTCCGCCCGGCCCTCCACCGGGGGAACCACTTCACCATCTCCAGAAGAGCAACTTGATCCACCTCTGGGTCGCCCGTCTCAGGGTCGTTTGCACCTCCGCTTGCCTCCTGGTTTGGCAGCGGCCTGGACGGGCGGGGTCGACTTCCTGCTGTTTGCTCCACGCTGAGGCCTGGCTTGGTTGCTGCCGAGGCTTAGTGGGAGTGGAGGATGCTGCGGGAGGCCGACCTTGGCGACGCGCGGACGGAGGATCTGCGGCCGGTGGATGGGTGGGAGCAGCAGCGGTCCGCCGGGACATGATGTGTCGGATTGCCTCTGTCTGCTTCTGTGCGGCCGAGAACTGCTGGGCAACACCAAACAACCCAACCTGGGACAGAGGGGCATCCAGGAACCAATATTTATTGGTGTCCCTGATATCGGCCAGGTTGAGCCAAAGTCAGATCCTGGACCACCAAGGTGGACATCGCCTGACCAATAAAACGTGCGGTTTCCTACTTGGCCTGAGGGCGTGGTCAGTTGCCACACGGAGCTCCCGGAGGAGCTCTGTGTCAGAACCACCCTTGTTCATGTCCATGAGCGCCTGTGCCTGGTGGACCCGCAAGAGCGCCATGGTATGGAGGGCGGAAGCAGCCTGTATTTACATCCTGTTTTCGTTCGAAGTCCAAAGTAGTCAATTGTCGAGTTCACGCGCGTGATCATAGGTAACTAAACCTATGCGCGTGAACTCGACAATCAACTACTTTGGACTTCGAACGAAAACAGAATGTAAATACAGGTATTTGCGCTGGCTGAAATAACATCATTTTTATTCATATCTTTCACATCTACTGCAGTCAGATTCACTCGTGTTCACTCTGAAGGAATCACTCAACATGGCTGGGCACTTGTAATGACACATTAAGGATATTAAAAAAAGCAAAAGCAGGTTTAAAAACGTGCCCCATTGAAGTCAACAGGGTGCAAATTTTAAAAAGAGGATAACACGGTGTAGGCAACACCGATTTTTGTCGTTGTTCTCTGTATTGACAGCACTCCAAATTTACAAAAAATTAGCTCAATGTTAAAATTGACCGGAGTTCTCCTTTAAGGGTATAGTTTCCACTATAAATTTGTGGAATGGAATGTTAAAGATTCTTTATGGAACCATCGATCCCAATAAAGAATTTAGACCATGAGACTAACATACACTCTTAAAAATACAGTTTAAAAAAGCCACATAACAGAGATTCAAAAAAGATTTTATTGGTCCAAAAACTCGCTAAGAAATGATAGTAAAGGATGAAAAGGACTTTAAGAGGGTTAAGGGACTGCTATGAGTGTAACACTAGAGGGCACATTACATGTTTCACTACAGCCAGGAATCAGAGAAGATCTTCAGATCAGCACATCAAGGGCACTCGTCTAGAGAGAGAAGATGGACAGGTCAGGTCTGAAGAGGTTGTTCATCAGATACTTGCTTACTATACACACAATGTTTTACCATTTTTAGGCAGGCGATGTTCTCCGACAGAATCCCTTGCTCCAGAGAAAACGCAGTGAACTTGTCCAAGACATCCTGGCTCAGGTCGGGCGTTCGGCCTACACAAAAACAGTACAAGCACATCGAAATGTCAAAAAGGATTCCAACTTAAACCAGATTCATTGCAAAACCTTCGTAAATAATTTAATTATTTGAGCTTGTGTTTTTTACAGTACACATTCCAGGCTGACATTTAAGTTAGATTAGAAACGGCATTCAAAATCCATTTATTTCCGTAACATGATGTTTCAGAGAGAAATAAGAAGTTCAACAAGAAACATTTTAAAATTAGTTAATACTAGTTAACATGAACTAACAATGAGACATAAAGCATTTATTAATCTCAGTAGTTTTACCTGATAACTTGAGCTAACATGAACTAACAAAAAAGAACAAAGATAAGAAGTAAGCTCCTTGTTAGTTAATGCATTATGCTGGGACATTGTTAAAGTGTTACCAGAAAGTAATTTCAGAGTTTAACAAGTTATTATATTTTTACTAGATTGATGAAATAATAAAATGACTAATTAACAGTAAAGGAACGAGGAAGTTAAAAGAGTCAGTTTAGGTTTCATGTTCACTGCACGTGTGTTGCTCAAGGGCACAATGGGGATGGTTCAGGAAATGCATTTTTACTTCTGTACATCACCATATGAGTTACAACACCTTATATCTCATTATGGCCTGGTTTCACAGACGCCCTGTGAATTAAGATTAAGCCAGGATTAATTAGTAGCCTAAGTACAATTAGTAGCCTACATTTAAGTATCTTTTATAAACGTGCCTTCGAAAATAACCTTACTGGTGTGCATTAAGACAAAACAATGGCACTGAAATATTTTAAGAATATTGCATCACAATACATTGTGATTGTCAAAACATTTGGTAACTAAACAGAATTTTATTAAGTTTAGTGACATCATATTACAATGCTTAGCTACATGGTAGGCTACAATGACTGGTAGGCTACTGTTTTTATTATTGCTTGACATCTTGATCCATTATCGATTCATTTGGATAATTATTAGGTACAGTAGATACATTTTAATTTTTCTCAAGAAAAAAAAAAAGATCTCACTAATGCTGTAAACATATAGAGAGTCCTCAGCTGGTATTATTATTAAAGGTTAAAAATAACAACTCAAATACAATGTTTATTATTTATTTATTAGAATAATAACTTTATAATATTTTAATGATATAAGTAAAAATATAATATGTAGCCTAATATAGTGGACATATGTAGCAAAACACTTCTAGCTATTTTTTCTAGCCTATGGTCTTTCCTGAGGTAAATGTATAACGTTGTCCTCCAAAAACACTGATTGGTCCGAGACATATACATTTCGGTAAGTTGTACTATATCTTTCCACATACCCATTGTTCATTCGGGTTTATTTACTAGTAGTAAAGAAGAGTCGTGTTATGGTTAAATCCTGGTAAGCATGAGGACAAGGTAATTCTCCATTCTTAGTGTTTTAGGCCATGTCCACACGGACACGGGTATTTTTATAACCGGCGTTTTTCCTCCTGCGTTTTGAAAAAAAATCCCGTCCACACATGCTCGGTTTAAAAAAAATCTACGTCTACATGAAAACGCAAAAACACGCTATCAAGCGCTGTCAAGAGCATGCCACACCAACAGGCGTGATATAACCCTAACCGTAAAGACACGTTGGCCAATCAGAAGCCTGACAAAAAGTTATTACCGGTTCCGGTAGGCTAACAACATGGCACACAGAGTAAAGGGAGAGTCGTATGTTTGGACTGATGATGAAGTGGAATTGTTCCTTAATGTCACACGTGAATACAAAGTGAGCAAAACTCAGGAAAACGTGGATTGGGAGTCTTGCCAGTCCAAGTACGCTAACATCCTAGCGCTGTTCCTAGAGCAGTACCCTTCTGAGACGTCCCAAGAGTTTCCTCATAGTAAAGAGGATATAACCAGGACCATCATCACCAACAAGCTTAAGGCGATACGGGGTAAATACAGGCAAGCGGTGGATTCTGGTCGGAAAAGCGGCCATGGCAGAGTGGTTCTACTTTACTTTGAACTATGTGAGCAGATATGGGGTGGTTCTCCTGCAACGACTACCATTCCATCCGGTATAGAAACATCGGATGTTGATACGGCCTCTCATCATGAAGATTCGGCATCTTCATCTACACTTGATCTCTCGGCTGCGGAAATGTCTCCTTTGTCCGATCAACTTCAAGACTCTGATGGCAGCAATTTGGCCCCCTCAGTGGTGAAGGAGAGGAGAGCTCTACTTAATGTATGTGTCACGGGGTGACGATCAAGTGGAACTGCCCCGCTCTAGTTTTGTTTCTAGAGGGAGCGAGTTCGAAGCCCCAGTCTTCTTTTGGTACGAAAGAAGACTGGGGCTTGGAGGTTCTGCGTGGACTACCGTAGATTGAACCAGGTAACCAAAAAGGACGCCTTTCCGCTGCCGCGGATTGAGGACTCTCTCACCAGCCTGACTCGAGCCGCCTGGTATTCCACTTTAGATCTGGCCAGCCGGTATTGGCAGGTGCAGGTGGAGGAGAGGGACCGAGAAAAGACCGCGTTCACTACCCCCTTTGGGCTCTTTGAGTGGGACCGGATGCCGTTCGGCCTTTGCAACGCCCCAGCCACTTTCCAACGGTTGATGCAGCGGTGTCTGGGCGGCCAGCTAGTGGACACCACGTTAGTGTACCTAGATGATGTCATTGTTTACTCCCCTGACTTCGAATCCCACCTTCAACATTTGGAGCAAGTGTTTCAGGCAATGGAGAAGTACGGATTGAAGTTGCAGCCAGACAAATGCCAGCTGTTCCGCAAGGAAGTGAAATTTCTGGGTCACTGCGTAAGTGCCTCTGGAGTTGCGGTGGATCCCGAGAAAGTGTCGGTTGTGCAAGGGTGGAGTGCGCCTAGGACAGTGCGACAAGTAGGATTGTTTCTGGGCTTTGTGGGGTATTATCGGCGCTTCATAAAAGACTTCTCGAAGATCGCCAAACCATTAAACCAGCTCCTTGCGGGTTCAGGCCGTCCTCGTGGTCGTGGGTCCCCTTCCATCGCTTGGGATTCCGCATGCGAGGAAGCCTTTCAGAGGCTTAAACAAGAGCTGCTACAGGCCCCAATCTTGGCATACGCAGATTTTACCCAGCCCTTCGTCTTGTACACTGACGCTAGCAACCTCGGCCTGGGAGCAGTACTGGCCCAGCGGCAACAGGGAGTGGAACGAGTCATTGCTTACGCAAGTCGAAGCCTTCACCCCGCCGAACGAAATGACTCTAACTACAGCTCGTTTAAACTTGAGTTGCTGGCCATGAAGTGGGCCCTGAGCGAAAAGTTTAAGGATTACTTGTGGGGAGCCAAGGTACTGGTAGTAACTGATAACAATCCTCTGGTCCACTTACGGACAGCCAAATTGGGAGCAGTTGAACAACGGTGGGTGGCACAACTGGCTAATTACGATTACCAACTCCAGTATCGGCCGGGGCGAGAACACACCAATGCCGACGTGCTGTCCAGACTCCCTGAGGCGGAAGGCTGGGGTCCCCCACTGGAGTCTATCGAGGGGCACGAAGAGGGACTCATGGTAGGAGTTGTGGAAGCCCCTGGGCTCCAGCAGAAGGAAACCCCCGCTAGTTGGGGCTGGGACCCGCAGCAGTGGAAAGGACGGCAGGAAGGAGATACGGGGGTAGTGGCAGTAAGATCCTGGTTGGCCCAGGGGTTATGGCCAGGGGTGGCGGAACGCCGGGCTCAGACATGGGTGGTGAAGAAACTTCTCGGGCAGTGGGAGAGGCTCTACCTGAAAGATGGGGTGGTCTGTCGTTCGATCTGTGACCCAACGCTGGGCGAAAAGGTGTGCCAGGTGGTGGTGCCGGAGGGGCAGATTCAGGCCCTCCTACAGGCTTATCACACCCAGCTAGGGCACCAAGGGCAAGAAAGGACGATGTCCTTGTTGCGGAGGCACTTCTACTGGCCAGGGATGGAGGCGTCTGTGAGTTCGTTCATCCGGAAATGCCCACGTTGCACGCTCTTCAAGACGAGGAAGGAGGTGCGAGCCCCATTGGTCCCTATACGAGCTAGGGCCCCTTTGCACATTGTGGCCATGGACTACTTGACGTTGGGTCGGCCGACGGATCGTTTTCAGAACATTCTAGTGATAACTGACCTATTCACGAAGTACGCTTGGGCCATCCCGACCCTGGACCAGACTGCGGTGACCACTGCAAATGCCCTATGGAGGACCGTATTCCAGCCGTTTGGGTGCCCAGAGACTCTTCATTCAGATCAAGGGCCAAATTTCGAATCTAGGGTGGTACAGGAGCTGTGTCAGCTGGTGCAAGAAAACTCATACCACGCCATATCACCCCCAGGGAAACGGCGGTTGTGAGCGGTTCAATCAGACGTTGCTGGGTCTGTTGGGGACGCTAGACGCGGAGCATCAGAGTAATTGGGTGGATAATCTCCCCGCGCTGGTACAGGCCTATAACAACAGTGTGCACAGCACCACTGGGTATGCTCCAACGTACTTGATGTTTGGGAGACATGTACGTCTTCCCACGGATCTAGTGCTTGGAACGGCAGGAGTCGGAGAGGATGTGAGTCTGACGGAGTGGGTGGGCAGGCATCATCAGCGACTCCACTCGGCATACAACCGGGTCACTGATCAAATTAACCTAGCCTCGATTAAGAACAAGCGGCTGTACGATCGGACGGCCAGAGAGGCTCCGCTACTGCCTGGAGAGAGAGTGTTGGTACGGGACAATCGACGCCAGGGTAAGGGCAAACTGAGTGATCGGTGGGAGGCCCTGCCCTACGTAGTACAAAGCCAGCAATGTCCTGACCAGCCGGTTTATACCATCCGCCCCGAGGGAAAGCCCGGCCCAGAACGGGTGATACATCGGAATTTAATCCGCCCTTGTCCGAACTATCCAAGACCTACGACCGAAGCTCCCACTGTCCCAGCGACACCTAGACCGCCCTTAGTAGGTTGGGAAGTGGTTCCAAGGGGCATAAATGTCGAGCCCAGAGGGGAGGGCCCCGCCTCACCGCCAAGACGTTCCCAACGGGACAACAGAGGACGACCCCCTGCAAGGTATGGAGACTGGGTCTCTGACCCTCGTTCTAGGGACTAGAACGGATTGGTGGGGGAGGATGTCACGGGGTGACGATCAAGTGGAACTGTCCCGCTCTAGTTTTGTTTCTAGAGGGAGCGAGTTCGATGGAACACCGGAACAGTTCCGGTTTCTTCCGGTGTAAACAACCCGACGGAGCTTGCTGATTAGGGAAATGAGTGACAGCTGAGCGAGAAGCAGAGATTGAGCCATGAGGGGGATTATAAAAGGATCCGGTTGATGGGCAGAAAGGGCGTGTGTTCTTTTTGTGAAATGTGACAGCGAAGTCTGCGCTTTGTGTGGGAGGTTTGGGCAAGAGGACTTTTTGGACGAACTCAGGTTGGAGACAATCCGTTGCGGCTGGTCTACTGGTTGTATCGGACGATCAGAGGACAGATCGGGAAGGAACTCCCTACTAGGAAGAAAATGCTATGATGTGGTAAAACCCCCTGGCGTCCGGTGAGTCCTGTTCGGAACTGTTTAATGCCAGTCGAGACTCTAGCGCCAACGATATATACAGTTTGGATGTTCAGTGTGCCAGTGGAGCGGAGCGAGTCGACTGGGGGCTACGATAAGAGACCTTATTCACTGTGAGTTGATGTGAGTTGCAGTGCTTATTGTGAAAGTGAACACGTGTGATCATTTGAAGTGACTGAATTATGCACTAGTGTGGAAACTGAAGTTTTACGTCTGCCTGTTCTCAGTCGTCTCTTCGTAGGCTCTGAAGGCCGAACTGAAATGTGCTAACTGTTGTGTATTGAGTATACACTGTGTAGGAATGCAACTTCGTCCTGTCCAAGTGGAAGAGGATATTGAGAAACTGCTCGCTGACGTTGAATGCTGACATCGCTGTACTGCGGTAAGAAGATTCAGCTATTGGATGTTTAATCTGTTATTCATCACGTCTGCTCTGTGAACCTAGAAAACTGCCGTTGCTATTCCATGCTGTTGTTATTGCCCTGTGGAGTGAAAGCCCAGCTGTTGATGACCGAAACCCGTATGCACTTCTTGGGTTCTGTGAACATAGAGACATTGTCTTCTGCCCGCGAACACTGCCATCGTTGCTCTGCGAGCACTTGTCCTTGGCCATCGAATGCTGTCGTCGCTGCTCTGTGGTAAGAAGATTCAGATG
This sequence comes from Phoxinus dragarum, assembly GCA_033366665.1. NCBI lineage: Eukaryota > Metazoa > Chordata > Actinopteri > Cypriniformes > Leuciscidae > Phoxinus > Phoxinus dragarum. Next base: position 63,282 of record JARPMJ010001859.1, on the reverse strand, counting down.
CTAGATGTCCAGTCTGTTACTCATCACGTTTGTTCTGTGAACACAGAGAAATTGTCCTCTGCCCGCGCACACTGCCATCGTTGTTCTGTGAGCACTTGTCCTTGGCCATCGAATGCTGTCGTCGCCGCTCTGTGGTAAGAAGATTCGGATGCTGGATGTTCAGTTTGTTGTTCATCATGTTTGCCCTGTGAACATAGGGAAACTGCCCGTGGCTATTTGAATGTTGTTGTCGCCGTCCTGTGGAGAGAGAGCCCAATTGTGGACGACTGAAGCTGATACACACTTTGGGGCGGTGTGAACACAGGGAGTCTTGCTCGCTGCCCTCGAGATCCCGCTCTCGCTGTCCTGTGGTAAGAAGATACAGTGGCTGAATGTTAAGTCTTCGATTCACTAACATCATTCTGTGCACCTAGAGAACCTAACACCCCCAGCCGAAGAGGAGTTGCTGTGCAGACCCCCGTCAGTGCCTGAGCCACTACTTACCGTCCATTACTTACCTCCAGCCGAAGAGGAGCTGCTGTGCAGACCCCCGTCCGTGTCTGAGTCATCACTTACCTTCCATTGCTTACCTCCCACTACTTACCTCCAGCCGAAGAGGAGTTGCTGTGCAAAGCCCCGTCAGTGCCTGAGCCACTACTTACCGTCCATTACTTACCTCCAGCCGAAGAGGAGCTGCTGTGCAGACCCCCGTCCGTGCCTGAGTCATCACTTACCTTCCATTGCTTACCTCCCACTACTTACCTCCAGCCGAAGAGGAGTTGCTGTGTAAATCCCCGCCAGTGCCCGAGCCATTACTTACCTTCCACTACTCACCTCCAGTCGAAGAGGAGTTGCTGTGCAAGTCCCCACCAGTGCTTGAGCCATTACTTACCTTCCACTACTCACCTCCAGCCGAAGAGGAGTTGCGGTGCAAACCCCTGCCAGTGCCTGAGCCATTGCTTACCTTCCAGTACTTACCTCCAGCCGAAGAGGAACCACGGTGCGAAGCTTCATCACGTACTTCTGGTCGAGAGGGACTGAAGAGTGAACTACACACGCCACCTGCTGATAGAAAAGGAGATTTGACTTGTTTTAAGTAAATAAAAATAAACGTTTTGACCATTACTTTGTCTGTCTCTTGGTGTCTCTGGGTAACTCCTCGAGGTGGTACGTTGCTGAAGGGGAGGGAAGTCCACCCCGACCTGTGACATATGTATCCCTAATCGTTGACCATTAAGAAGTGCATTTGTTTATAAAAAGTAGAATGTAGATTAACTTTATATACACACTGGTACCGGTGTGTCTGTTGCAGTGGTGAAATATGTACCGGATCGTTTACTTAAAGGTAGGGTAGGTCATAATTGTCTAAAGAACTTTTTTTCAAATTGGCTTAAACTGTCTTTATATACCAATACATAATTAAAATGTAAGTACTTTGAAAAAGAGAGTATAAAAATTGAGTGACTATAGTGTATTTAATCTTCAAAAAACACTGCTCATTAATTCCATTCGGGACGAAACAAGTGATTGGCTTGCGCGACTGTCACTCTCCGTCGCCATGACTCCCGCCGCTATTACTGGCTCTGCCCACGTGCGCGCACTCGCGCACCCGTTTTTAGGCGGGACTGAATGGAATTAATGAGCTGTGTTTATTGAAGATTAAATACACTATAGTCACTCAATTTTTATACTCTCTTTTTCAAAGTACTTACATTTTAATTATGTATTGGTATATAAAGACAGTTTAAACAAATTTGAATAAAAGTTTTTTTAGACAATTATGACCTACCCTACCTTTAAAGGGATACTTCACCAAAAAATTAAAATTCTGTCATTTACTCATCCTCAACCTGCATGAGTTTCTTTCTTCTGCTGAACACAAAGGAGGATATTTTGAAGAGCGATTGGAACCAAACAGTTGTTTGGCACCATTGACTCCCATAGTAGAAAAAGAAAAATACTATGGTATTATTTTTGGTGCCCCACAACTGTTTGGTTCTAATCGTTCTTCAAATGATGACAGAATTTAAATTTTTTGGTGAAGTATCCCTTTAAGTAAAAGTAGCAATAGCACAGTAGAAAGGTACACTGTTACAAGTAAAAGTCCTGTATTGTAAAATTGTAAAAGTACAAAGGCATAAGCATATACGTTTCAACAAAAGCATGAAATGATACTAAGTACCAAAAGAAAAAATGCTGAATTAATTTCAGAAAACAGATATTTTATTACTGGATACCTTATCAATGTGTTAATGTGTTCATCATGTTAATGTTGCAACTGGTAGAGGCAGGGCTCATCTTATACTTTATATACTGTTGGGTATTGATGATCTGAAACTGCAGTACTAGACATTGGAAATACTCAAAACATAAGTTACAAAAAACTGTACTTAAGTACAATGTTAATGTACTTAGCTTTATTCCACCAATGGTGTGTTGTGATGGTCATGTGGCTAACTTGGTTGTAACATTTTATCATGTAGTTGACACTTTTTTTATGTAAGTTTGAAGTAATTTGTTTTAATCTACTCTTTTCCAGGCAAAACTCAAAGGACACAAACAGGACAGACTTAAAAGAAAGCTTCCAGCTGAGACACAGTTGCTGAATGCTGCCGAGGAAGACATCCAGATGAAAAAAAGAATTATAGACATGATGGAGACGTCAGAGAAGCAAGCATCTGAAAATTTCAGGAAATTATCTGGCAGTCTTGAGAGTCTGACAAGCTCAATTGCAGATGGATTTTCACTGCTGAGACAAGTTATAATGCATCCACCACCACAACCATTCAACATGTCACCATACCAAACCAGTGGTCCTTATAGACACATGTATGCATCTGCACCACCACCACTCAACAGCACACCTGCCAGATTTCCACCCAACACATTTCCACACAACACTACCATAAGTTTGTCACCACACACACCTCTACCTCACCTGTGCAGGGATTCAATCAGTTTTCATTCACACAAGCACTTTTGCAGGATGACATTTGAAGTTCTTGACAAAAAAGCATTTGAAAGCTGTTGTTTGGGCTGCATCTTTATATTTTATATTTATTTAATGTTTTATTATACTTTGAGTTTGTGTTCAAAGACTGTTGAAGTACACCTGTTTTTGAGGTGTTAAATGTTACATTTGTTGTTAGGCGGTTTCAATATTGTATGTAGAAAACAATTAGTGGAAAATAAGGTCTGTTTCGTTTTTAATGGACTGTCAAATCCTTTAAGTTTTATTGTACAAAATATTTTCTGTAAAGGTAGCCCGCCTACTTTTATGTTATGCGGTCAGGTCATGCCAGTAGCTTTGTTGACACTGGTAATGCTCCTGAAGTCAATTTGTTAAATTGTGCTGAAACAGTACTCAGGCAGGTTGTGACTTTTTGTTCAGTGGCTGATTCAGTCCCAACAATGTGAAGAATGTATTAAATACAAAGAGTTTGAAAATTGTATATGTCTGAGTGTTTATTTAACATAAGACAATGCTGTGAAATGTAGATGCTGTAAACTCACAAGGACATGACAACCACATACATAATTTCCATATTAAATTGCTTTAATTGATTTCCTGCAACAAAACAACAACTTTTAACTTAAGGCACTTAAAAGTTTTTCACATGTTCAGGATTACACTTTATAGACCATAAGCAGGTTTGACTGGCATGTAACACACACTCATGTACTAGGCAGAGAAGATTGTAGCCACAGTGGCCAACAGATAGAAGTCCCTTTTATGGATCAAGAAATTCAGTAAGGACTCTCCTGACCCTTTTCCCTTCTGCTGTGATGCAGTCGGCTCTTAAATAAGTCTGTGTGTCTGGCTGGTTGTCCTTGTCATGCTGAATTGTCTCATTGACTCTGTTCTCGTCTATCGTCTCCTTGTTGGCCTCACAGTAGTTATGGAGCACAAAACAGGCATAGATGACAAAGGGAAGGTCGTTTAGATTAATGTCCATTGCCCTTCTCAATGCTCCAAATCGTGCTTTCAGTCTGCCAAAGGCGCATTCAATAACCATTCTGGCTTGACATAAGGACAGTCCAAAATACTGTTCCTGAACAGTGCTTCCCCCATTTGCATACTCCTTCATCAGGTAGGGAAGCAAAGGATACGCTGGGTCCCCAAGAAGAAAAACTGGAATGGCCTCCTCATGTTCTAGAATTTTTTTTTTTTGAGGAGGGGATCGTGCCATTTTTCAAATGTGTGTTCAGCATTGAATTTGCAAACATACGTGCGTCATGGACACTACCTGGTCATTTGATTACGACATCAATAAATTAATATTTGTAGTCACATGTGGCTTGTATGTTAAGAGAAAACCTCCCCTTTCTGTTCAAGTAATCCATAGCATTTGTAGATGGCTGCTTAATTTCCACATGGGTCCCATCCACGGCACCAATGCACTGAGGAATGCCATGGGCTTGGTGAAAACCCGCTACAAGTTCCTTTACTTTGGACTCAGTGACAGGTAACTGTATATACACAGGGCCCAAGTGGACAGTAATTGCTTCACATACATGCCCTTCTATTTTCGACACCACCTGTTTTGACAATCCAAAGGCGTTTGCCGTCTTGCGTAATCTCCCCTCGTCTGCTAAATAATACAGTGTGCAGGCAACTTTTTTGACAACACTGACAGGCGATCTCATTACAGTTGTCTGCCCTTGAATGTGCGGGCGAAGCAGCTCACTCAAAGTCATCAGCGATGTCCTCGACAAACGAAAATTCTCTCTCCATTCTTCAGCAACAACCACTTCGTTCTCAAAGTTGTCCCACCAACTAGAGGTCCGACCGGGTCTCATCCAAAACCGGCGACGCTGGCGGCGGGGTCTGTGTCTGTGTCGTGGGAGTGTTGTCATTAGCAGTGCCTGCGTAGAATTTCATTCTGACGCCTCTGTTCCGCAATATAGCAGAATAACTGAGCATGTGTCTGTATACATGCTATTAGCCCTGTTAGCACAGTTACGATCATCAATATTTGGGCTACGTCCGCCATTGCACAGAATCGTCAACAAAGCAGTCAGCGGCGCACAATCTGACGTCAAACACAGCGGATAACGGCGCACACTCTGACGTCGCAAGGCAAAAACTCCGGTTTTACTGTCTACACGACAACACTGCAACCGGCGTTTCTGAAAATCCTCACCCTGGCAGGGGTTTTCAAAAATGTTCGGTTTCAGTGACCTGATACTGCGTTTCCGTGTGGACGAACGGGCGAACCGCGTAAAAAAAGTCACGGTTATAAAAATACCCGTGTTCGTGTGGACAAGGCCTTATTCAGCTTCCACAAGCAAGCCAAAGTGGACAGGCATTACATTGATTGCTAACAGGTGTGTCTCCTCTCATTCTTACTCTACACCTTTTATAAGACATGAATATGGACTCCAGCGCCACCTCCTGACCAGTACATAAACACAACATTCCCCTGTTACTTAACTGTAAATCTCACCCAAGAATACATAATTTGTGCAATTCAATACAATAGTTACATCTAATTAACTTAATTTAACAATACATGGTATTCTGCAACAGTACCCATTCAACTGTAATGAATTTCTCAATTAGCTCAAGGTAACCAATGTCTTTTAGTTCTACGTTACATAATCATGCAACCAACGTGGAGGACGTTTCACTCGTGATGAAGACCTTTCAGGAACAGATGGAGGGGCAATTGCAATAACAGGAACAGGCTGTGAAGACGACCGTTCATCGGGCGGCCAAGGCGGTGAAGACCCCTCGGGCGGCCACGGCGGTGAAGACCCCTCGAGCGGCCACGGCGGTGAAGACCCCTCGGGCGGCCACGGCGGTGAAGACCCCTCGGGCGGCCACGGCGGTGAAGACCCCTCGGGCGGCCATGGCGGTGAAGACCCCTCGGGCGGCCACGGCGGTGAAGACCCCTCGGGCGGCCACGGCGGTGAAGACCCCTCGGGCGGCCACGGCGGTGAAGACCCCTCGGGCGGCCACGGCGGTGAAGACTAGGGCGAAGACGACCACTCGGGCAACCACTCGGGCGGCCACGGCGGAGACGGCCACAGCGGAGACCTTCCCTCAGGTGGCCAGGGCGGATCCGGCTGTGCAGGCGGCCGGGACGGGGCAGGTTCTTCGGGCGGCCATGGCAGAGACGACCAGGGCGAAGACGACCACTCGGGCGACCACGGCACAGGAACAGAACCCGGCTCAGGAACAGCAACAGACACCGGCTCAGGAACAGCAACAGACACCGGCTCAGGAACTGGAACAGACAACATTCTGGATTCTTCAGAATCAGAATTAAACAAGGACTCCGTGACACATACTAAAACAGACAGGGTTATATACACAAGTGCTAAACGAGGTGATGAGAAACAGCTGAACACAATGAACACTCAGTGACAGACAGGATCATGGGAAATGTAGTGAGAATGTCTAGACACCGTGAAAACTGAGGACCTCTAGTGTTTAACCCGGGGAACCACCAGACACTGTGACAAATACACTACCACAACCCACCCAGGTCACTTAGGTCTAGTAACCTTGGATTGCTCTCTGTACGTCGATCGAGACTGAAACATCGAGGTGACCGAGCCTTATGGAGTAGCCTACCATTATCAATTAGAATAGAGTCGTCAGTTGCCACTTTCAAATCAAAGCTTAAAAGACACTTTCTTAATGCTGATCCTTAATCTACTTTCTTAACCTGTAACTGTATTATATTATGTGTTATTTATTTTAGTATGCTTGTAATCATATTGACTGCTCTTGCAATCAACCTGCTATATCCTTGTATTGATTATTTTGTCCTGTTCAGCACTTTGGTCAACCATGGGTTGTTTTTAAATGTGCTCTACAAATAAATAATGAATGAATGAATGAATTAGTATATTCTGGCACCTTTGAGTGTGTGTGCAGGGCCCTTATGTGGGCTCTCACACACTGCAGTGTAACCTGTGATGACAACTGTGAGTTACTACGTTCTGCAGTCATGTGATAGAGTTCTGATGTTCCAGCAAACAGTTGTGACAATTAAACTTACAGTTTAGAGAATATTAGGACTGTTTCGAGAAATGTGCCAAAGCAATTGAGAAAAACTGTAGTAGTTTGGGAGAAAACAGCATTTTTTTATGTTTTAGATTAGGGCTAAGAATTTTTATAATTTACCAATAAGTAATACCAAAGTGAATGAATACATCTTATGTATATAGATTTTCTCGTTTTTCCAGAAAAACAAAACAAAGACGTTTTGACATATATTTCACAACGTATGCAACTAGTGTCGGCTGCGTTCAGTGTTTCATCAGAAACAGTTTGAAATCCTTTAGGCGTGACACTGTAGCTACATGTCAACCGGCAAATGCAACTCCAAAGAAAAATATAAAACTGAAGATACTGAGATACTAAAAACAGCTTTTTTAAAAATACAATTTGGGACATTATTTAGGGACATTTTGTCCCAATCTTCAAGCAGATCCTTAAAAAAACCCCAATGTATTAATTTACAATAATATACAGTAAATGACATTGCTCAAAATATTTAATTTTTTAAAATAATATATTTAAGTTTAACACATTACAACACAACAAACACTGCCTGAGACATAGTAAAGGGGAACAATGAATAATAACAAAATCAATTATGACAACTCAATACAAATAGATATAAATGAATGAAAAATACAATTGGACCAACAACAAAAAAATTACAGAAAAAAAAACATAATTGTATGCCAAACTTTTGAGAGGGTGACATCACTAATCCAAGACATCAACATTTTTTCCTAATAATTAACAAGTGAAAAAGTCATTGCTTTTAATTTTTAATTTACAAGGAATATGTGACTCAATTTAGCAACAACTTTGGACCAAGAGGCTTTAATTATGTAACAGTCCCGTTATCTCCTGTACCTTACATTTAAAGAAGAGTGGAGAATGAACTGAATTTATAAGCTGTGCAAGATCTTTAGCTGAATCACTCTTGTCCTATTACATTATTACTTTATTACATTAGAGTCCAATGTACAACCTTCTCCCGTTCCTCTCCTGAAACTCCCTCTCCCGGTCAATCTGTGATTCAATGTTTTAACTCTATCATAAGAGCATAAAGCTTTATGAAAATAAGAGCTCTGCTTCAGTGAAGGAGGTTCAGGAGGATCTTCTCAACAATAAGTTGGTAAGTGTTGTGCATTTGAACTGTTGTGAATCAGAAGACGGAGTCAGATCCATTTGCAACAATTTATTAATCAAATCCACCAGGCAAGGGTCAATATCAGCATAGACTGTGTAGGAGGGCGTGTAGAAGTATGAAGAGAGCCAGGCAGAAGATCAGTAGGCAGGTAGCAGACCAACGTTATCCAGGTGACCCCTCTGGGTCAATAGGCAGGCTTATATGGTACTGGAGATGCAGATTTCATTTTCCAACAGGACTTGCACCTGCACACAGTGCCAAAGATACCAGTACCTGGTTTAAGGACCATGGTATCCCTGTTCTTAATTGGCCAGCAAACTCGCCTGACCTTAACCCTATAGAAAATCTATGGAGTATTGTGAAGAGGAAAATGTGACACGCCAGACCCAACAATGCAGAAGAGCTGAAGGCCACTATCAGAGCAACCTGGGCTCTCATAACACCTGAGCAGTGCCACAGACTGACCGACTCCATCACGCCACAGACTGACCGACTCCATCACGCCACAGACTGACCGACTCCATCACGCCACAGACTGACCCACTCCATCACGCCACAGACTGACCGACTCCATCACGCCACAGACTGACCGACTCCATCACGCCACAGACTGACCGACTCCATCACGCCACAGACTGACCGACTTCATCACGCCACAGACTGACCCACTCCATCACGCCACAGACTGACCGACTCCATCACGCCACAGACTGACCGACTCCATCACGCCACAGACTGACCGACTCCATCACGCCACAGACTGACCGACTCCATCACGCCACAGACTGACCGACTCCATCACGCCACAGACTGACCGACTCCATCACGCCACAGACTGACCCACTCCATCACGCCACAGACTGACCGACTCCATCACGCCACAGACTGACCGACTCCATCACGCCACAGACTGACCCACTCCATCACGCCACAGACTGACCGACTCCATCACGCCACAGACTGACCGACTCCATCACGCCACAGACTGACCCACTCCATCACGCCACAGACTGACCGACTCCATCACGCCACAGACTGACCGACTCCATCACGCCACAGACTGACCGACTCCATCACGCCACAGACTGACCGACTCCATCACGCCACAGACTGACCCACTCCATCACGCCACAGACTGACCGACTCCATCACGCCACAGACTGACCCACTCCATCACGCCACAGACTGACCGACTCCATCACGCCACAGACTGACCGACTCCATCACGCCACAGACTGACCCACTCCATCACGCCACAGACTGACCGACTCCATCACGCCACAGACTGACCGACTCCATCACGCCACAGACTGACCGACTCCATCACGCCACAGACTGACCCACTCCATCACGCCACAGACTGACCCACTCCATCACGCCACAGACTGACCGACTCCATCACGCCACAGACTGACCGACTCCATCACGCCACAGACTGACCGACTCCATCACGCCACAGACTGACCCACTCCATCACGCCACAGACTGACCGACTCCATCACGCCACAGACTGACCGACTCCATCACGCCACAGACTGACCGACTCCATCACGCCACAGACTGACCGACTCCATCACGCCACAGACTGACCGACTCAATCACGCCACAGACTGACACAGACTTCACCCACACACACACGCACAAAAAACGTCAATCTGTCATCTAATAAGATTTTACAAGAAATGACAGTTTATTTTATTTCAGGTTTTATTGCACCACGTAACCAGTTGTTCCAGTTGACCAGTTTATGTTCACAGTTGGTTTATGTATCTGTTTGTATGAATCAGTGCCTTTGAATTACCATTTATTGCATTATTAATATTCTGGGAAGTTTTTTCATTTGATAAATTCCAGTTCATGAATCCCCTGGGAACTGAACCCATGACATTGCCTTTACAGTTTGAGCAACAGGAACTCTACACTATTCACCAAAGGTGCATTTTGTCTACGAAATACATTGTAACTTTCTGAAAACCGAGGATGTATTGAACAGATTATATGAACTTTAATATTCCAACAGGACTTGCACCTGCACACAGTGCCAAAGATACCAGTACCTGGTTTAAGGACCATGGTATCCCTGTTCTTAATTGGCCAGCAAACTCGCCTGACCTTAACCCTATAGAACATCTGTGGGGTATTGTGAAGAGGAAAATGTGACACGCCAGACCCAACAATGCAGAAGAGCTGAAGGCCACTATGGCAACCTGGGCTCTCATAACACCTGAGCAGTGCCACAGACTGACCGACTCCATCACGCCACAGACTGACCGACTCCATCACGCCACAGACTGACCGACTCCATCACGCCACAGACTGACCCACTCCATCACGCCACAGACTGACCCACTCCATCACGCCACAGACTGACCGACTCCATCACGCCACAGACTGACCGACTCCATCACGCCACAGACTGACCGACTCCATCACGCCACAGACTGACCCACTCCATCACGCCACAGACTGACCGACTCCATCACGCCACAGACTGACCCACTCCATCACGCCACAGACTGACCGACTCCATCACGCCACAGACTGACCCACTCCATCACGCCACAGACTGACCGACTCCATCACGCCACAGACTGACCGACTCCATCACGCCACAGACTGACCGACTCCATCACGCCACAGACTGACCCACTCCATCACGCCACAGACTGACCGACTCCATCACGCCACAGACTGACCCACTCCATCACGCCACAGACTGACCGACTCCATCACGCCACAGACTGACCGACTCCATCACGCCACAGACTGACCGACTCCATCACGCCACAGACTGACCCACTCCATCACGCCACAGACTGACCCACTCCATCACGCCACAGACTGACCGACTCCATCACGCCACAGACTGACCGACTCCATCACGCCACAGACTGACCCACTCCATCACGCCACAGACTGACCGACTCCATCACGCCACAGACTGACCCACTCCATCACGCCACAGACTGACCCACTCCATCACGCCACAGACTGACCCACTCCATCACGCCACAGACTGACCCACTCCATCACGCCACAGACTGACCCACTCCATCACGCCACAGACTGACCGACTCCATCACGCCACAGACTGACCGACTCCATCACGCCACAGACTGACCCACTCCATCACGCCACAGACTGACCCACTCCATCACGCCACAGACTGACCGACTCCATCACGCCACAGACTGACCGACTCCATCACGCCACAGACTGACCCACTCCATCACGCCACAGACTGACCGACTCCATCACGCCACAGACTGACCGACTCCATCACGCCACAGACTGACTGTGAGATGCGATCACCGGGCGCTCGTGTAACGCCTGGAGCAGCCTCACCTCGGCTAGTCCTCCTGACGTTTGCCGCTGGTAAACGAGAAATGTTTAAATTCACAATCTATAGCTTCGGCTCTATTATATTAAACATATAAGTTAAAATACATTAATGACTCGTTCGTTATAACGTAGGTCAAACGACTTCTTTAATTAACGTTATGTGAGTTTTTCTTTTTCTTTACATGTTGTTCTATTTTTGCTGTATACTTAATATATAATTGTGTACATTTTGTTGTTCTATTATTATTCTTTAGCCTTGTTTTGACAGGTCCAAGTTTACCTCAGTTTTTGCTTACTACTGGACTTGATTAGTCCAAGGAGCACTTTGAATAGCCTACTTGTTGTTCTATTTTTGCTGTATACTTATATAATTGTGTACATTTTGGAAAATAAACAACTTTAATTTAATCTATATACATTTTGTGGAAAATAATTTATTTTTAGTGTGATTGAAAAATTACAAAATAATTTACCCCCCAAAATAATACCTTGTCACCCCTTTGCCGCCCTGTTTTAAAAGTCTAGCTCCGCCACTGGACTAAGCCACCTGAAATGTGAGTAAAGACCACTGCTTTTATATCATCCCTACAAACAATGATTCATATAAAATATGACAAATATCTGATCTATCCTTTACAGTGTCAACTCTTGCTTTGTGCATTTTTAGTTATTAAAGGCATCCCAACTTAAGCGACGGCCCGTGTTTGTCACCTCGGCACTCAGATTATATATTAGAATATTAAAGTTCATATAATCTGTTCAATACATCCTCGGTTTTCAGAAAGTTACACTGTATTTCGTAGACAAAATGCACCTTTGGTGAATAGTGTAGAGTTCCTGTTGCTCAAACTGTAAAGGCAATGTCATGGGTTCAGTTCCCAGGGGATTCATGAACTGGAATTTATCAAATGAAAAAACTTCCCAGAATATTAATAATGCAAGTCACTGAGCAAAAGTTTTTATCGACTGAATAAATGTAAATGGTAATTCAAAGGCACTGATTCATACAAACAGATACATAAACCAACTGTGAACATAAACTGGTCAACTGGAACAACTGGTTACGTGGTGAAATAAAACCTGAAATAAAATAAACTGTCATTTCTTGTGAAATCTTGTTAGATGACAGATTGACGTTTTTTGTGTGTGCGCGCGTGTGTGTATGTGTGTGTGTGCGCGTGTACTCGTCTATCTAAGAGGGGATCTTGGTACCGGGAACACTTCCCGTAAATCCTGATGTAGGCCTACTTGGTACACAGTGGTGGACAGTAACGAAGTAAATGTAATTCGTTACTGTACTTAAGTAGTTTTTTTTTGCATATCTGTACTTTACTGAAGTAGGCTATTTAAATTTGGGAAGACTTTTACTTTAACTCTACTACATTTCAAAGTCAAATATCTTACTTTTTACTCTACTACATTTTAAAAAATCAGTCGTTCCTTTTTATATAGTGGATAAAAACTTAACTGGTCAAATGAGCCAACAATCACAATACAGCGCACGCTTTGATTTGAACTTGCCTTGGCGGTATCTACTAAGCGCCAGTGTTGGGAGTAACGCGTTACAAAAGTAATTAATTACTGTAATGCATTGCTTTTTGCTGTAACGCGGTAATGTAAGGCATTACAGGGGGAAAAATATAATATTTTACTCGGTACATATGTCAGTAACGCGCGTTACAATGCATGTTAGTTAACCCGGAATAAAGTGGTAGTTTTTTCTTCTTCATACAAATTCGCCAAAATCACCGCGAGATCAGCAGAGGAAAAACGTCCGCGCATTGCGCGCAAAATGTTTCACTTTCTGTAGTCAGACAGAGCAGAGATGCGTGAGCCTGCAGCTGATCTAACATCGCCGCATTCACAGTCACGTGAAGTTAGCAGCAAAACGGAAGAACGCAGAGGATGACAGTGGCGATAACACGACGATGAAGCAGCTAAAATTAACGTTCTCCCGATCTGAGATATACTTCAGCCTCAAGAGGTGAGGAGGCTTGTGTTTTTTTTTTTTTTTTTTTTTTTTTTTTTAATCTCTGGCCAGTTTTATTGAAGGCTACAATTTGCCATATGTTAATTTTAGTTACGTTTCTGAGATGAAGTCATCTCTAATCTTTTTTATGAAGCATAAACTGTGCCTTGTGCTGTAAAACAATAAAGGCATAGAAATGCTAATTTTGTACTATCCTGTCATATCTTTTGACATTACGATACAATACAGTTCAATTAATGTTATTATGAATAAAGTTAAAGTTGCAGTATTTCTATCAGAGTTTGCCAGACTTTGACATTGTGTCTGTTCTTGGGATGATTGTTCCTTGTATTGCACCATGAGCCATCACTGTGGCTATTATATCTTACTGTTTTCAACCACAATCAGTCGGATACCACATCACCTTCTACTGGATGTGTAATGAGCTAATTGAGCATCATGAGCTACATTTAGATTGCCAAATCCATATTTGCAGTTATTTTGGTGAGAGTAACTTAAAAGTAATGCAATAGTAGTGTAATGCCTTACATTTTAAATACAGTAATATTGTAATGTAACGAATTACTTTGAAATGACAGTAACAAGTAATAAATAACGCATTACAGTTTTGAAGTAACTTGCCCAACACTGCTAAGCGCGAACCAGATTGCGACCATATGGTTGCAACACAGTGATCTCGCCCCCGCGCAGTGACATGATTCGTGTAGCTCTCAATAGTTCCAAACAAATCGCGTTGCCAATGATTTTAAGCGGGGCAGAGAGCAGCTGCTATTATTGCAGCAAATATCGGTCAATATTGACGCATAATGTACATTGCGTTTTACGTCGACACTTAAATTACTTGCATTAGCATTTTTTTTCTTTTTCTGGGGAGTAGCAGAACCACTGCATTAATACGTTTTTGTGTTTAATTTTGGAGGGAAATTGGCTGCTCCCATAACGTAGAATATATATGTGTGTGTGTGTGTGTGTATATATATATTTAATGGCGTTGTGCAGGTTTATGTGACTATCATAACATTAGGATTTGAATAATTATGACCAGACGCTCGAGAAAAATATACAGTAAATACTGTAAATGTATTAAACCTTATGGGACAGTCCCCTTATGGAACAGTCCCCTTCCCTCCAAAATTAAATGCACAAAAAATATTTTCAATTCAAATATATATATTGGCACACCAATCTATTAATAAAATGACATGAATTAGTCATATATATATATATATATATATATATATATATATATATATATATAGATTTCCTTTATATAATTTCCTTTAATGTCATTAATAAAATGACATTAATTAGTCATTATATATATATATAGACTAATTAATGTCATTTTATTAATAGATTGGTGTGCCAAGAGTGACATTAGAGTCTTCACGTAGACTGAGTTAAGCAAGAGTCTTGTGACAAAAATTATAATAGGACATTATAGCCATAAAAAAATCATAGTACTTGGGTACTTAAGTACATTTGAAGGCAAATACTTTTGTACTTTTACTCAAGTGAATGTTTAAAGGCAGCACTTCTACTTTTACTTGAGTAATATTTTACCATGAGTATCTTTACTTTAACTCAAGTACATGGTATGTGTACTTCGTCCACCACTGTTGGTACATCATAAGAAGGATGGCGTCTACGCTAATATTAGTCTCTCTGTCTATCCCGAGGTTTACCGCTGTCCACCGGAACCAGGCCGTATCCAGATCTGATGAAGGACCAGCGCCAGGACACGACGACGCCGCTGACCTGAAGTGTCAACCTCCTCCTCTCCACTCCGACTTCAACCAACCGGAACTGGACAAATACTCTGATTCATTCTGACTTCTGACCTGTAATGCTCCTGAATCTTAATCATACACTGTTCGCTCGTTGGCCAGAGGAGAACTGGCCCCCGACTGAGCCTGGGTTCTCCCAAGGTTTTTTTCTCCATTCTGTCACCTGATGGAGTTTTGGTTCCTTGCCGCTGTTGCCTTACCTTCTGGCTTGCTTAGTTGGGGACATTTAATATTCAACAATATTATAGATCTGCCTTAAAGGTGGACGATGATGAAATTGTTTTTTGTATTATTTTCATGTTATCACTGTGAAGCTGCTTTGATACAATCTGTATTGTAAAAAGCGCTATATAAATAAAGGTGACTTGACTTGACCTTGGTGTCGTTACACACTCACCAACAGGGGACCGCCGAGCCAAGTGGGGGCATTTTTCAAGTCTCCTGTTGGTCGTGTGTGTGTGTGTGGTGTGTGTGTGTGTGTGTGTGTGTGTGTGTGTGAACACACAGTGAAGTGAACTGGCAGTAAAGTCTGGCTTCATTGTGTAACTATGTAAATATGTATACAGGTGCTGATCATATAATTAGAATATCATGAAAAAGTTCATTCAATTCAGTAATTCCATTCAAAAAGTGAAACTTGTGTATATATTCATTCATTACACACAGACTGATATATTTCAAATGTTTATTTCTTTTAATTTTGATGATTATAACTGACAACTAATGAGAATCCCAAATTCAGTATCTCAGAAAATTAGAATATTACTTAAGACCAAAACAAAAAAAAAGATTTTTAGAAATGCTGGCCAACTGAAAAGTATGAAGATGAAAAGTATGAGCATGTCCACACTCAATACTGAGTTGCAGCTCCTTTTGCCTGAATTACTGCAGCAATGCGGCGTGATGGAGTGGGTCAGTCTGTGGCGTGATGGAGTGGGTCAGTCTGTGGCGTGATGGAGTGGGTCGGTCAGTCTGTGGCGTGATGGAGTCGGTCAGTCTGTGGCGTGATGGAGTCGGTCAGTCTGTGGCGTGATGGAGTCGGTCAGTCTGTGGCGTGATGGAGTCGGTCAGTCTGTGGCGTGATGGAGTCGGTCAGTCTGTGGCGTGATGGAGTCGGTCAGTCTGTGGCGTGATGGAGTCGGTCAGTCTGTGGCGTGATGGAGTGGGTCAGTCTGTGGCGTGATGGAGTCGGTCAGTCTGTGGCGTGATGGAGTCTGTCAGTCTGTGGCGTGATGGAGTCGGTCAGTCTGTGGCGTGATGGAGTCGGTCAGTCTGTGGCGTGATGGAGTCGGTCAGTCTGTGGCGTGATGGAGTCGGTCAGTCTGTGGCGTGATGGAGTCGGTCAGTCTGTGGCGTGATGGAGTCAGTCAGTCGGTGGCGTGATGGAGTCGGTCAGTCTGTGGCGTGATGGAGTGGGTCAGTCTGTGGCGTGATGGAGTCGGTCAGTCTGTGGCGTGATGGAGTGGGTCAGTCTGTGGCGTGATGGAGTCGGTCAGTCTGTGGCGTGATGGAGTCGGTCAGTCTGTGGCGTGATGGAGTGGGTCAGTCTGTGGCGTGATGGAGTCGGTCAGTCTGTGGCGTGATGGAGTCGGTCAGTCTGTGGCGTGATGGAGTGGGTCAGTCTGTGGCGTGATGGAGTGGGTCAGTCTGTGGCGTGATGGAGTGGGTCAGTCTGTGGCGTGATGGAGTCGGTCAGTCTGTGGCGTGATGGAGTCGGTCAGTCTGTGGCGTGTTGGAGTGGGTCAGTCTGTGGCGTGATGGAGTCGGTCAGTCTGTGGCGTGATGGAGTCGGTCAGTCTGTGGCGTGATGGAGTGTTCATAAAAGCCCAGGTGAGTAAGAATCAGTCAACAAACACGGTGAGTAATGTCTTCTCCTGTTATTGTCACCTGCACTTCATGTCACATGTTTACCATAGCCTTCTCTGTCGGCAATATAGGATTTATATGTGATAAATGCAAGGAAACAGTCAGGCTGACGGAGAAGATTTCAGAACTAGAGACACGCATCCAAACTTTAATCGAGAATAGTAAGAAGAGTGCTAGAGCTTTAGATACTATTTTGGATGCACCTAGCCTAGTGAACTCTTTACATGAGTCGGTTCCGGCTGAAGTAGAGCCTGTGCAGCAGGGCAGATGGGTGACAGTGAGAGATCGCTCTAGTCGCGGATCAAAAAACCACTTTTCCGTTCCGATAACAAATCGATTTGCCCCGCTCAGTGAAACACCCACTGAGAATTATTCTGATTGTGCCCTAGTTATTGGCGATTCTATTACACGGAACGTGAAAATAGAGACACCAGCCACCATAGTCACATGTTTGCCGGGAGCCAGAGCGCCTGACATCAAAGCAAATTTGAAAGTGCTGGCTAATGCTAAACGTAAATTCTCTAAGATTATTATTCACGTCGGCACTAATGATGTTCGACTCCGCCAGTCGGAGATCACCAAAATTAATATTAAAGAGGTGTGGGAACTCGCAAGTACGATGTCAAGCACTGTAATTTGCTCTGGCCCCCTTCCTGTTCGCCGGAGTGATGAGATAGTTAGTAGATTGTGTTCACTCAATGGCTGGCTGTCTGGGTGGTGTCCACGAAATAATATAGAATTCATAGACAATTGGAAAAGTTTTTGGGGCAAACCTGACCTGTTGAAAAGAGATGGTATTCATCCCTCCTGGGATGGTGCTGCTCTTCTCTCTAGTAATTTGGCTCATAGTCTTAGAGATAAAACATGACAATCTGGGCCTCAGGTCAGGAAGCAGACAGACTGGCTTAACCGACCGTCTGCTAGCGGCCTCACGTCACCAAGGTCAGATAAATCCCATCACATAGAGTCTCTTTCACCTAGATATCATCATATAGAGACTGTGTCTGTTCCCCGAACTTGGAAATCCAAAATACGTTCAAACCCATCTAAGGTTAAAAATTTAATTGATCTTCAACAAATAAAAAACAGATATAATACAAATGAGCAAATGATAAAGCTTGGGTTGCTGAATATTCGATCTCTTACTTCAAAAGCGCTAATAGTTAATGATATGATTTCAGATTATAACCTAGATGTGCTGTGTTTAACAGAAACCTGGCTAAAACCAAACGATTACATTGCTTTAAATGAGTCAACCCCACAAGATTACGGTTATAAACATGAACCTCGTCTGAAACGCAAAGGAGGAGGTGTTGCTGTAATTTATAGTAATATTTTCAAAACCACTAAGAAATCTAGTTGTAAATATAATTCTTTTGAAGTGTTAGTGCTTAATGTAAAAATATATAGTGTAAACGATAAATCACGTTTGAAAATTCTGCTGGCTACTGTATACAGGCCACCAGGGCACCATACAGACTTTATAAAAGAATTTGCGGACTTTCTATCAGAATTAGTATTGGCTGCAGATAAAGTACTAATTGTTGGTGACTTTAATATACACATAGATAATGAAAAAGATGCATTGGGATTGGCATTTAAAGACATTATAAATTCAATTGGAGTTAGACAACACGTGTCAGGACCGACTCATTGTCGTAATCATACTCTAGATCTAATACTATCACATGGAATAGATGTTGATGCCGTTGAAATACTGCAGCAGAGCGATGACATCTCAGATCACTATCTAGTCTCGTGTAAATTACATTTAGCCAAGGCTGCAAAGCCGACTCCGTGTTATAAATATGTTAGACCGATCACTTCTGCCACTAAAGATTGCTTTATCAATAATCTTCCTAATCAGTTTCATCAGCTCAGCATCCCGGATAGCTTAGAAGAACTTGATATTGCAACAGAAACTTTTAACTCTCTCTTTTCCAGCACTTTAGACACAGTTGCTCCGCTGCGCTTAAAGAAGATTAAAGAACATAGTCCAACGCCGTGGCACAACGAGCACACTCAGGCCCTTAAGAGAGCAGCCAGAAAAATGGAGCGCAACTGGAAGAAAACAAAACTAGAGGTGTTTCGGATTTCATGGAAGGAGAGCTCGATTGCTTACAGAGAGGCTTTAAAAGCTGCTAGATCTGCTTATTTTTCAACCCTATTAGAAAAAAATAAACATAATCCTAGGTATTTATTTGAAACAGTGGCTAAACTAACGAAAAAGAAAGCTTCAAGCCCAGAAGTTTCCAAGCAACACAGCAGTAATGACTTTATGAACTTCTTCACTTATAAGATCGATAATATCAGGGACAAAATTATAACTATGCAACCGTCTAATACAGTATCGCATCAGGAAGTGCATTGTAGTCTCCCTGAGGGAAAATTTGATTCATTCATTGCTATAGGGGAGGAAGAATTTTGCAAACTCGTCAAATCATCTAAATCGACAACGTGCATGTTAGACCCTATACCGACTAAGCTGCTGAAAGAGATGCTTCCAGATGTCATAGATCCTCTTCTTAATATCATTAATTCATCTTTGTCTCTAGGATACGTACCAAAAACCTTTAAGCTAGCTATGATTAAACCGCTTGTTAAAAAACAGCAACTTGATCCTACAAAACTAGTCAATTACAGGCCAATCTCTAATCTGCCATTTCTGTCAAAGATATTAGAAAAAGCAGTATCCTCACAACTGTGTTCTTTTCTTGAAAGTAATGATATCTGCGAGGATTTTCAGTCCGGATTTAGACCGTACCATAGTACCGAGACAGCTCTCGTTAGAGTCACAAATGATTTGCTCTTATCATCCGATCGTGGTTGTATCTCTCTATTAGTATTACTGGATCTTAGTGCTGCATTTGACACCATTGACCACAACATCCTTTTAAATAGACTCGAACATTATGTTGGCATTAGTGGAATTGCACTAGCATGGTTTAAATCATACTTATCTGACCGTTATCAGTTTGTAGCAGTAAATGAAGAGATGTCTTATCAATCACAAGTTCAGTATGGCGTACCACAAGGCTCAGTACTAGGACCGCTGCTGTTCACTCTGTATATGCTACCATTAGGAGATATCATTAGGAAACATGGAATTAGCTTTCACTGTTATGCCGACGATACTCAGCTGTATATTTCTTCAAAACCTAACGAAACCTACCAATTCACAAAATTAACGGAATGCATAGCTGATATAAAAAATTGGATGACTAGTAATTTCCTACTACTAAATTCAGAAAAAACAGAGATTCTAATTATTGGACAAAAAACTTCCACACGTAATAACCTAGAGTACTGTCTAACACTTGATGGCTGCTCTGTTAAGTCTTCGTCGTCGGTTAGGAACCTGGGTGTGCTCTTTGATACCAATCTTTCATTTGAAAGTCATGTGTCTAGTATCTGTAAAACCGCTTTCTTCCATCTTAAAAATATATCTAAATTACGTCATATGCTCTCAATGAATAATGCAGAACAATTAGTTCATGCGTTTATGACCTCAAGGCTAGATTATTGTAATGCTCTACTGGGTGGTTGCCCTGCACGCTTAATAAACAAACTACAGCTAGTTCAAAACGCTGCAGCTCGAGTTCTTACTAGAACCAGGAAGTATGACCATATTAGCCCCGTTCTGTCAACACTGCATTGGCTGCCTATTAAACATCGTATAAATTTTAAAATATTGCTGATCACTTACAAAGCACTAAATGGTTTAGCTCCGCAGTACTTGAGCGAGCTCTTAACGCATTATAGTCCTTCACGTCTACTGCGATCTCAAAACTCCGGCCAGTTAATAATACCTAGAATATCAAAATCGACTGCTGGCGGTAGATCCTTTTCCTACTTAGCACCAAAACTTTGGAACAGTCTTCCTACCATTGTCCGGGAAGCAGACACACTCTGTCAGTTCAAATCTAGACTAAAAACACATCTCTTCGGCCTAGCATACACATAACACATTATAGACTTATATAATTAGGCTGCATAGCTTAGAACAGCCGGGACCGGGAACACTTCCCGTAATCCTGATGTACTTGGTACATCATAAGAAGGATGGCGTCTACGCTAATATTAGTCTCTCTGTCTATCCCGAGGTTTACTGCTGTCCACCGGAACCAGGCCGTATCCAGATCTGATGAAGGACCAGCGCCAGGACACGACGACGCCACTGACCTGAAGTGTCAACCAGTCTCTCCTCCTCTCCACTCCGACCTCAACCAACCCGAACTGGACAAATACTCTGATTCATTCTGAACTTCATACACTGTTCACTCATTGGCCAGAGGAGAACTGGCCCCCGACTGAGCCTGGGTTCTCCCAAGGTTTTTTTTCTCCCTTCTGTCACCTGATGGAGTTTTGGTTCCTTGCCGCTGTTGCCTTACCTTCTGGCTTGCTTAGTTGGGGACATTTAATATTCAACAATATTATAGATCTGCCTTAAAGGTGGACGATGATGAAATTATTTTTTTGTATTATTTTCATGTTATCACTGTGAAGCTGCTTTGATACAATCTGTATTGTAAAAAGCGCTATATAAATAAAGATGACTTGACTTGACTGGAGTGGGTCAGTCTGTGGCGTGATGGAGTCGGTCAGTCTGTGGCGTGATGGAGTGGGTCAGTCTGTGGCGTGATGGAGTGGGTCAGTCTGTGGCGTGATGGAGTGGGTCAGTCTGTGGCGTGATGGAGTCGGTCAGTCTGTGGCGTGATGGAGTGGGTCAGTCTGTGGCGTGATGGAGTGGGTCGGTCAGTCTGTGGCATGATGGAGTCGGTCAGTCTGTGGCGTGATGGAGTCGGTCAGTCTGTGCGTGATGGAGTCGGTCAGTCTGTGGCGTGATGGAGTCGGTCAGTCTGTGGCGTGATGGAGTCGGTCAGTCTGTGGCGTGATGGAGTCGGTCAGTCTGTGGCGTGATGGAGTGGGTCAGTCTGTGGCGTGATGGAGTCGGTCAGTCTGTGGCGTGATGGAGTCTGTCAGTCTGTGGCGTGATGGAGTCGGTCAGTCTGTGGCGTGATGGAGTCGGTCAGTCTGTGGCGTGATGGAGTGGGTCAGTCTGTGGCGTGATGGAGTCGGTCAGTCTGTGGCGTGATGGAGTCGGTCAGTCTGTGGCGTGATGGAGTGGGTCAGTCTGTGGCGTGATGGAGTGGGTCAGTCTGTGGCGTGATGGAGTCGGTCAGTCTGTGGCGTGATGGAGTCGGTCAGTCCTGTGGCGTGATGGAGGTCGGTCAGTCTGTGGCGTGATGGAGTGGGTCCAGTCTGTGGCGTGATGGAGTCGGTCAGTCTGTGGCGTGATGGAGTCGGTCAGTCCTGTGGCGTGATGGAGTCGGTCAGTCTGTGGCGTGATGGAGTCGGTCAGTCTGTGGCGTGATGGAGTGGGTCAGTCTGTGGCGTGATGGAGTGGGTCAGTCTGTGGCGTGATGGAGTGGGTCAGTCTGTGGCGTGATGGAGTCGGTCAGTCTGTGGCGTGATGGAGTCGGTCAGTCGTGGCGTGATGGAGTCGGTCAGTCTGTGGCGTGATGGAGTCGGTCAGTCTGTGGCGTGATGGAGTGGGTCAGTCTGTGGCGTGATGGAGTCGGTCAGTCTGTGGCGTGAATGGAGTGGGTCAGTCTGTGGCGTGATGGAGTGGGTCAGTCTGTGGCGTGATGGAGTGGGTCAGTCTGTGGCGTGATGGAGTGGGTCAGTCTGTGGCGTGATGGAGTCGGTCAGTCTGTGGCGTGATGGAGTGGGTCAGTCTGTGGCGTGATGGAGTCGGTCAGTCTGTGGCGTGATGGAGTGGGTCAGTCTGTGGCGTGATGGAGTGGGTCAGTCTGTGGCGTGATGGAGTGGGTCAGTCTGTGGCGTGATGGAGTGGGTCAGTCTGTGGCGTGATGGAGTGGGTCAGTCTGTGGCGTGATGGAGTCGGTCAGTCTGTGGCGTGATGGAGTCGGTCAGTCTGTGGCGTGATGGAGTCGGTCAGTCTGTGGCGTGATGGAGTCGGTCAGTCTGTGGCGTGATGGAGTGGGTCAGTCTGTGGCGTGATGGAGTCGGTCAGTCTGTGGCGTGATGGAGTCGGTCAGTCTGTGGCGTGATGGAGTCGGTCAGTCTGTGGCGTGATGGAGTCGGTCAGTCTGTGGCGTGATGGAGTGGGTCAGTCTGTGGCGTGATGGAGTCGGTCAGTCTGTGGCGTGATGGAGTCGGTCAGTCTGTGGCGTGATGGAGTCGGTCAGTCTGTGGCGTGATGGAGTCGGTCAGCTCTGTGGCGTGATGGAGTGGGTCAGTCTGTGGCGTGATGGAGTCGGTCAGTCTGTGGCGTGATGGAGTCGGTCAGTCTGTGGCGTGATGGAGTCGGTCAGTCTGTGGCGTGATGGAGTTGGATAACGTTGGTCTGCTACCCTGCCTACTGATCTTCTGCCTGGCTCTCTTCATACTTCTACACGCCCTCCTACACAGTCTATGCTGATATTGACCCTTGCCTGGTGGATTTGATTAATATATTGTTGCAAATGGATCTGACTCCGTCTTCTGATTCACAACAGTTCAAATGCACAACACTTACCAACTTATTGTTGAGAAGATCCTCCTGAACCTCCTTCACTGAAGCAGAGCTCTTCTTTTCATAAAGCTTTATGCTCTTATGATAGAGTTAAAACATTGAATCACAGATTGACCGGGAGAGGGAGTTTCAGGAGAGGAACGGGAGAAGGTTGTACATTGGACTCTAATGTAATAAAGTAATAATGTAATAGGACAAGAGTGATTCAGCTAAAGATCTTGCACAGCTTATAAATTCAGTTCATTCTCCACTCTTCTTTAAATGTAAGGTACAGGAGATAACGGGACTGTTACATAATTAAAGCCTCTTGGTCCAAAGTTGTTGCTGAATTGAGTCACATATTCCTTGTAAATTAAAAATTAAAAGCAATGACTTTTTCACTTGTTAATTATTAGGAAAAAATGTTGATGTCTTGGATTAGTGATGTCACCCTCTCAAAAGTTTGGCATACAATTATGTTTTTTTTCTGTAATTTTTTTGTTGTTGGTCCCAATTGTATTTTTCATTCATTTATATCTATTTGTATTGAGTTGTCATAATTGATTTTGTTATTATTCATTGTTCCCCTTTACTATGTCTCAAGCAGTGTTTGTTGTGTTGTAATGTGTTAAACTTAAATATATTATTTTAAAAAATAAAATATTTTGAGCAATGTCATTTACTGTATATTATTGTAAATTAATACATTGGTTTTTTTTTTAAGGATCTGCTTGAAGATTGGGACAAAATGTCCCTAAATAATGTCCCAAATTGTATTAAAAAAAAAGCTGTTTTTAGTATCTCAGTATCATCAGTTTTATATTTTTCTTTGGAGTTGCATTTGCCGGTTGACATGTAGCTACAGTGTCACGCCTAAAGGATTTCAAACTGTTTCTGATGAAACACTGAACGCAGCCGACACTAGTTGCATACGTTGTGAAATATATGTCAAAACGTCTTTGTTTTGTTTTTCTGGAAAAACGAGAAAATCTATATACATAAGATGTATTAATTCACTTTGGTATTACTTATTGGTAAATTATAAAAATTCTTAGTCCTAATCTAAAACATCAAAAAATGCTTTTTTCTTCCAAACTACTACAGTTTTTCTCAATTGCTTTGGCACATTTCTCGAAACAGTCCTAATATTCTCTAAACTGTAAGTTTAATTGTCACAACTGTTTGCTGGAACATCAGAACTCTATCACATGACTGCAGAACGTAGTCATCACAGTTGTCATCACAGGTTACACTGCAGTGTGTGAGAGCCCACATAAGGGCCCTGCACACACACTCAAAGGTGCCAGAATATACTAATTCATTCATTCATTCATTATTTATTTGTAGAGCACATTTAAAAACAACCCATGGTTGACCAAAGTGCTGAACAGGACAAAATAATCAATACAAGGATATAGCAGGTTGATTGCAAGAGCAGTCAATATGATTACAAGCATACTAAAATAAATAACACATAATATAATACAGTTACAGGTTAAGAAAGTAGATTAAGGATCAGCATTAAGAAAGTGTCTTTTAAGCTTTGATTTGAAAGTGGCAACTGACGACTCTATTCTAATTGATAATGGTAGGCTACTCCATAAGGCTCGGTCACCTCGATGTTTCAGTCTCGATCGACGTACAGAGAGCAATCCAAGGTTACTAGACCTAAGTGACCTGGGTGGGTTGTGGTAGTGTGTAAGGTCCGATGGGTACCCCCGGTGCTAGGCCGTGTAATGATTTAAAAACAAAAATTACAATTTAATTTTGAACTCTATTTTCTTTCTGACTGTATCCAATTTAGAGAAGTTAGGATAGGCGTAATGTGATCAAACTTTCGACTACCAGTCAACAGCCTGGCAGCAGCATTTTGTACTAGTAGAAGGCGCCCAATTGATGATTGGTTAGCTCCAAAATAAAGTGAATTACAATATTACAATCTAGTTGTGGAGTTTTAAACGCATGAATGACTATTTCGAAATTCTTAGAAGAAAGAAAAGAATTTTGCTTTTGCGAGACGCCGTAAGTGAAAGAAACAGGATTTAACAACAGTGTTAATTTGTTGATTAAACTTAAGGCCTGAATCGAACAAGAAACCTAGATTTTTTTTGCTGATGAAGTGACATGAAGAATTAACTCATCAAGATCTAAAGTACCGGAGACATAGCGATCATTTGGTCCAAACAGTATTACTTCAGTTTTGTTTTCATTAGCTAAAAAAAATTGTGTAAGCCATAGCTTCACTTACTGAAAACATGCAAGAAGGACTTTTAAAGAGCTTGAGTTGTTTTGCTTAAATGGAAAGTACAATTGGGTATATTAAAGCAAATGACACTCCATGTTTAGAAAAAATAGAACCCAATGGTAACAGATAAGAGAGAATAATATCAGAGCTAGAATGGATCCCTGTGGTACACCGCAGGAAAGATGTGCTGCTAATGGGGCGACAGTGGCTCAGTGGTTCATGTAGGTTGTCTACAAACCGGAAGGTTGGTGGTTCAATCCCCGGTTCCACCTGACCAAGTGTCGAGGTGTCCTTGAGCAAGACACCTAACCCCAGCTGCTCCCGACGAGCTGGATCGCCTTGCATGGCTGACACCGCCGTCGGTGTATGAATGGGTGAATGTGAGGCAATATTGTAAAGCGCTTTGGTGGCCATTGGGTCTGTGAAAGCGCTATATAAATGCAGTCTATTTACCATTTTACCATTTGAGGAAGTGCAATTTTTAATACATACAGAGAATGTTCTATTATTTAAAGAGGCTATATCCGTTTTTCTGAAATTTAAACTCGCGACTGACACCTGTGGCCAAAAAACAGAACTGCTCTTCCTTTCTGCTCGCTCTCGCAGCGCGCGCTCGCACGTGCACACTTCACAAGTCATCTGCTGCAAGGAGGTCAACATTATGTTTACAGAGGTAACAGTCAAATACATATATTGTTTGAGATAAGTGTTCTGAGTGATCTGAAACGTTTAACATGAACGCGCTTGACGTCACATCCGCAGACAGCGCAGGAAAAATCCGACCCGACAGAAAATAGGAAAAATAGGATACAGGCTTATAGGTACACCCCACTGTGAGCAGACAAGGTGTCAGTATGCTCATCAGGAGATGTTTGAGTCATAAATGGTAAAATAAAAAGGCTATTGTTTCGTTTATTTTTGGGAAAAAAGTTCCATATAGCCCCTTTAAAAAAGACTGAAACCGATTTAAAACAGTGCCATGAATGCCTAAATTCTTCAGTCGAAGAATAAGGGTTGAGTGATCGACCATATCGAAGGCAGAGCTCAGATCTAAGAGGACCAGGGCAACAGCACTCCCAGTATCTGTAGCCAGCATAATATCATTAGTGACTTTCAGTAAAGCGGATTCAGTGCTATGCATATTTCCTGAATCCTGACTGGAAAGTATCATATAATGAATTTGTACTCATGTAGGAATATAATTGATTGGTTTGGTAACTAATAATGGTCCTGGAAATAAAACGCAACTGCAAAATAATCAAATCTGTTTTGTATATATATAATTTTTATCGTGTACTGTATATTATTAATAATACAAACACAATTTTGTTTTTATTTAATTTCTATGAATGCTGATAATATTGTGCCAGCTTGTTTCATTTTTACATTGATTTTTTTATTCTATGGTAACAACAACATAGTCATATGTGTGTGTCCACAATATCTACAAAATGAAGTGATGACAATTAAATAAAATCGTGCTATAAGGTTCAGAGTGTCTTTCCCGCACATCATTATGACGCTGAGACTCCAAACACTTACAGCTTGAGAAGAAGAGCTCTGCTTTCACGCCAATTCGTATGAATTTTGCTAAATCATACATATTTTACAAGTTGCCCAATTCGCATGAATTCGAAAGAATAACCTAGACTACACCTGACCCCCGCCCCTAAATCTATAATCATAACTGGGGTTTAGGACAAATCGTACGAATTGGTCGTGAGATAGCGTTGCCTTTTCCAGTAAAAAGCTACTTTTCCCCAACGATTTCTATTTCAGATAAATGCCGTTCTTTTGAATTTTCTTCTTATCAAAGAATCCTGGAAAAAAAATGTACACTGTTTTCAACATTGATAATAATAATAAATGCTTCTTGATCAGCAAATCAGCGTATTAGAATGATTTCTGGAGCATCTGAAACATTTCTCAAATGATAACATCTTGTACTCTCAAAAATAAATCTTCCAAAAGTTTTATTTTTTATTTTTACAGTAATGCCAGATAGAATAAGTATTTTTGTTCAGGCAACAGTCCTTAAAATAAACTTATTTTAGAGTGAAGAACATTTAAAAAAATCTTATGAACATTTTTCCACTATAAATAACTTTTTCTTGAATAGAAAGGTTCATAGATGTTAAAGTTTCTTCATGCACCATTGATGTCAATAAATAACCTTTATTTTTAAGAGTGTCGCGCTACTGTTGACAGAGAGATCATGCAAACCAGATTTCTATTTGATAATGACATTTAAGCGAGAAGACATAATCAAATGATCCGCACACACACTATACCTGTACAACAACAAAAAAGAGTAGAACTAGAGTTCTTTTCTTACTCTATAAATGTATGATCTGTAGAAGATACTGATTCTTTTAAATTTGATTTATTTTTTTATTCATCAATTCTTTGAAGACTGGTGTAATGATGATGAACTTTCAGCTTTTATCACAGGAATAAATTACATTTTACAAAATATTCAAATAGAAAACATGTTATCTTAGATTCTCTAAACTGTTAAACATTGCTCTGTATTTTGTTAACTAAATAAAGAAAAACATTATGCTTTTGTGGGTCAATTTTAAAGGGATAGTTCATTCAAAAATAACAATTCTGTCGCACTCATGTTGTTTCAAAGTTGTGTGACTCATTCTGTGGAACATAAATCAAATTTGTCAATTATGTTTTTGTACACACAATATAAGTCAAGTGGCACCAATATTGGTTCAACTGGTTCCCGATGTTCTTCAGAATATCTTATTTCCTGTTCCACAGAAGAAAGACAGTTTTTGAATATTTCACAACATCCCAAAGTGAAACTCCGCCTATTCATTCAGTCACTTTGATTTGATCAATAGAATTACAATGACGCCTGATGTCATGCGATTTTGGCAGCATAAATAGTGGATCAGAATCGATCTGTGAGACAGACTGCCTGATAATACAGTTTATTTCATCCCGGCTTTGATCACCATCACAATGACTACACCAGAGATAAAGCTTGGAGGATGGAGCACAGAGAAGCCTGTCACTGACGAGGTGGAGAACATGTGCATTAAGGTAGGAGACAGAAAATCACTCATATAGTAAATGCAGATTTTTTTTTTTAAACACAGCCTAGTAAAATTATCTATTTTTGGTGCTGTGAAATGAGTTGGGCAAATTATTTGTTGTTATTTTTCAAATAAATGTTTTACTTTTCACTTTTTACGTGAGTTTTCTGATATCTGACTGATAGACGTAACTCCCTAGAGACCAATAAACTAAATATTTTTTAAAATATAATAATAATAATTATATAGATTAATAAAATGTGCATTTGTTTATTCAGGTAGCGAACCAGGCTGGAGTCCATTTTGATGTCTTCATTCCTAAAACCTATAGGGTTCAGATAGTGGCAGGAAGTAACTTTCTGGTCAAGGTAAATGAGTGTTTTGTAATGTTTTTATGGATTTTGAGTTTGATGTTTTAATCACTGAAAAACTTTCGGCACAATTTGTATTTTTCCAATATCAACAAGCCAACTATAGCAGTGTGTCCTAAACGGGTGCGAAGTGTCCAGTAATTTTCCCATCCTCTCTGAAAGGTAAAATGTGTCACTGTATAAAGTTTCTTCTGCATTTGTATAAGAGAAAACTTTTCTCAACTTTGTAGCGTTGCTGGACACTCAAATCTCTGCAGTGATCACTGTAGCAGAACTCGTAGAAATATGTTTTGCTGTGTCATGGAAAATTAATGTGCTTAGGTTTCTATCAATGTGAACAGAGTTTTACATGGAAGAGATCACTTATAAAGCCATGTGGATTTCTCTCTCTCTCTCTCTCTCTCTCTCTCTCTCTCTCTCTCTCTCTCTCTCCTCTCTCTCTCTCTCTCTCTCTCTCTCTCTCTCTCTCTCTCTCTCAGGTGAAGGTCGCAGAAGACGATAAGTATCTTCATGCGATGATATTTCAAGCTCTCTCCTCCGACGGAGGGAAACTGACTGTGAAGGGAGTCCAGTACCCTAAAACCAACAAAGACTCTCTGAAATCCTTCTGAACACTTCTAACCGCACGCAGAGAATAGTCTGTCTGATATAATAACAGACACACAATGAGCTGCCTTACTGTATAGAGGAACTATAGAAAAACTGTTTCATTCCTCAATATTAAACTCAATATTCAAACCCTCATTGCCTGTGTCAGTGTGTTTATAGGTGAAGAACATCATTTCTAACAATTTTTTTTCAAATTTTAAGATATAATTGGCTGTCTGTATGACTTTTAAAGGGGGGGGGGGGGTGTCTTCTTTTTTATAGTAAAGCGTGAATGACAATAATTTTTAATTTTAAAGGGCACCTATTATGACATTATAAAATGTTCCTAATGTTGTTGTGGGAGTCCCCAACAACAGTTTTACATGCATGCAATGACAAAAAACACTTTTGTTTTCGTATAATATGCATTTATTTTTACCTGATTTGCTCACCGACTCTCAAATGATTCGTTTAACGACTCGTTTTTCAAACCCCTCCTTTGCGCGACGCTAATCTGCGATTGGTCAGATGACCCAGCAGTGTTTACAGAGATAATACTTATTTTTAACACGGAGTACAATGATGCTTTTATCAATTAAATTGTGTTATAATAATGATTATAGTCCACTGCTTTATAGTTTGTAGTAAAAAACGAAAAATAAGATAAATAATTTAATGTTATGTTAGCGAGCAGCCCAGAGTTTATATTGTAAAAGCACAATCAGTCTTTGTTTGCGTTAGCCCGATGCATAACATAACGTTTTTACAAACAAAAAAAATGCAGTTACGTTACTACGAGGTATTACTCTATTCTTTAGACAACTCCGAAAACAACGACAAACACTTCACATATCTCAATACAATTGTCATTGAAGACCTAGAAGCTAAATGGTGCTTACACAACAAACAAAATAATTATTAAGCATGCTACATAAAATATAAAAGCAACAATTATTAATAACACTTACAGGTTGTGATACGGAGGAGGAAGCTGATACAAATACACTTGGAACTGAACCTTCCTTCAATATCAGCCGGCTCGCGAATCCAAGTTTGATTGCATTTAAAAAGCAATCGTCTTCAAAATGACGCGAACAAAGCACAAGGCTCGGACTACACTTCTGTGGTATAGTTATATATATATGAATTGTAGCCACTTAGTCTTCAAATGCTCCTCCTTGGGCAGATGAAAAAAGTTTGCTTTTGAGCCGCACTTCAGAACACAGCGTCTCGTCGCCCTGATGTTTCCCTGCTGGCCTTGGAGCGCAATAAGTGGGCGTATCGTATTCAAATAACTTTACAAGTTGACGTCATCTAGTCAGAGAAAAAGCTTCGGTCTTCTAACGATTCATAAAAATGACTCAGAGTCGACTCTAACTTTTGAAAGACAATAACTTTATATACGGTGCACTTTCATATTTCAAACTTTGCAGGATGTTTTTGTTCACTTAGATCTATGTTACACACTACATGAAAGGTAAATTTCAAAATTCCATAATAGGTGCCCTTTAAGTCTCAAGTCTAGTTTTTTTATAGCTATTTATAGCCCGTTCCACTACAAAGGAGATCAAAGGTCAGTCAGTACAATTAAAAACAGATAATAACAAATAATAAAACCGATCAAAAGACAATAGTCAATAATAGCAAAAAAAAAAAAAACATATAACAGAAGGAAAATACAACTGCCAAATGTCAAGAAATTATTAGCCATAGAACAAAATGTCATTTGTGGGAGCAGATCTGATGTCAGGTGGAAGAGTATTCCACAGCTGGCCACAGAAAAAGCCCGATCCCCTTTAGTTTTCAAAAGAGTTTTAGGAATTGCGAGATGTAAACAATTAAGTGATCGTTGAGGTCTACATGAATTTATATGACTTAAAATTAGTAACATATTCTGAGGCCAGGCCATGGACAGGTTTATAAATGTAGAGTAACACCTTATAATGAATCTGATATATTATCGGAAGCCAGTGCAGCTTTACCAAAACTGGGGTAATATGCTCCCCTTTCCTACACTGTAAAAAAAATTGCTGCGATTATTTAGCACAACTTAGAATCCAACATTGTTTCAACTTTAAAAAGTATGTGTTCAAGCTTGACTTAAAATATTAAGTTTAGTTAACTTTAGTTTAGTTTGGTTAAGTTGGATATTTAAGTTATCTCAACAAATTTTAACTAATCGCAGCCACATTTTTTACAGTGTAGTGTCCGAGAGGAGCCTTGCAGCCACATTCTGGACCAATTTGAACTTTGAAATAAGAGATTGACTTGCTCCCAAATAAATGACATTGCAATAATCCAGCGGGAGGAAATAAATGCATGAATCACTGTCTCAAGATCAGCAGCAGACTGATCATTTTTGCAATAGTTCTTAAGTAATTTTTTTTTTTTTTTTTTTTTTTTTTTTACCACATCCTTATATGATCAGCGAATGATAAAGGAGAACTCCGGTCAATTTTAACATTGAGCTAATTTTTTTAGTAAATTTGGAGTGCTGTCAATACAGAGAACAACGACCAAAATCGGTGTGTTATCCTCTTTTTAAAATTTGCACCCTATTAACTTGAATGTGGCACGTTTAAAACCTGCTTTTATCCTCTTAACATCCTTGATGTGTCATTACAACTACAAGTGCCCAGCCATGTTGAGTGATTCTTTTAGAGTGAACACGGTGAATCTGACTGCATTAGATGTGAAAGATATTAATAAAAATGATGTTAATTCAACAAGCGCACATCGGCCTACCTGTATTTACTTCCTGTTTTCGGTCGAAGTCCACAGTAGTCGATTGTCGAGTTCACACCCCGTGATCATAGGTAACTAAGCAACAGTGGAGACTCAGACTGTCAGCTGTCCACTAATATGTCCACTATATTAGGCTACATATTATATTTTTACTTATATCATTAAAATATTATAAAGTTGTTATTCTAATAAATAAATAATAAACATTGTATTTGAGTTGTTATTTTTAACCTTTAATAATAATACCAGCTGACAGGGCTCTCTGTATGTTTTACAGCATTAGTGAGATCTTTTTTTTTTTCTTGAGAAAAATTAAAATGTATCTACTGTACCTAATAATTATCCAAATGAATCGATATTGAATCAAGATGTCAAGCAATAATAAAAACAGTAGCCTACAGTCATTGTAGCCATACCACTAAGCATTGTAACATGTTGTCACTAAACTTAATAAAATTCTGTTTAGTTACAAATGTTTTGAACAATCACAACTTATTGTGATGCAATATTTTCAAATATCTCAGTGCCATTGTTTTTGTCTTAATGCACACCAATAAGGTTATTTTCTAAGGCACGTTTATAAAATATACTTAAATGTACTAATTAATCCTGGCTTAATCTTAATTCACAGGGCGTCTGTGAAACCAGACCATAATGAGATAAAAGGTGTTGTAACTCATGTGGTGGTGTACAGAAGTAAAAATGCATTTCCTGAACCATCCCCATTGTGTCCTTGAGCAACACGCTTGCAGTGAACATGAAACCTTAACTGACTCTTTTAACTTCCTCGTTCCTTTACTGTTAATTAGTCATTTTATTATTTCATCAATCTAGTAAAAAATATAATAACTTGAAATTACTTTTCTGGTAACACTTTAAAATAATGTTCCAGCATAATGCATTAACTAACAATGAGCTTACTTCTTATCTTTGTTAACATTGAGTTAAACTGTTCTTTTTTGTTAGTTCATGTTAGCTCAAGTTATCAGGTAAAACTACTGAGATTAATCAATGCTTTATGTCTCATTGTTAGTTCGACCGACCTGAGCCAGGATGTCTTGGACAAGTTCAAATGCGTTTTCTCTGGAGCAAGGCATTCTGTCGGAGAACATCGCCCTCCTGCCTAAAAATGGTAAAACATTGTGTGTGTATAGTAAGCAAGTATCTGATGAACAACCTCTTCAGACCTGACCTGTCCATCTTCTCTCTCTAGACGAGTGCCCTTGATGTGCTGATCTGAAGATCTTCTCTGATTCCTGACTGTAGTGAAACATGTAATGTGTCCTCTAGTGTTACACTCATAGCAGTCCCTTAACCCTCTTAAAGTCCTTTTCATCCTTTACTATCATTTCTTAGCGAGTTTTTGGACCAATAAAATCTTTTTTGAATCTCTGTTATGTGGCTTTTTTATACTGTATTTTTAAGAGTGTATGTTAGTCTCATGGTCTAAATTCTTTATTGGGATCGATGGTTCCATAAAGAATCTTTAACATTCCATTCCACAAAATTTATAGTGGAAGCTATACCCTTAAGCGGCACCCCCCCTTTTTTTTTAATAGACATGAAAATGCACATTCTGAACTTAAATGGTTGTAATTCAAGAATGCTTTGGAATATATATGTAAGATTGGTCTTGTTTTAAAGAAGACATTTGGCAGATTTTTGTAGAAGTGAAATAAATTAAGAAAGTTAAACAGTAAAAAAGTTATAGAAGTTTGAGTTTATGAAAATGTACAATGTTAAAAATTTAATTATTCATATTTTATATAAAATATATATTTTCAAAACCTGGAGGACTCTAAAAATGCAAACAAATCAAAGCCAAAAATCTGAATAAGTTGTGTTTCTAATTTTAGGTTGAGATTTAGTTTGGGCGCAGTACCTGTTACGGCGTCTAGTGAGATCCCCAGTACTCAGCCTCGAGCCCCTTCTAGAGGTCTGCTACCCGACCCGAGCCCGACGGGTCCCGAAAAATGTGCGGGTTTCGGGTCGGGTTCGGGTCAATGTTTAATGAACAGCCTCGGGTTCGGGTCGGGTTCGGGTTTAACTAAGAAAAACTAAATAGGCTATATGTAGTTTGCGTGCCGTGTGCTTTGCCTGCTTGCTTTGTTGTGGTGACCGGCACGCGAGAGTGAGTATACGTGCGCAGCCGCAGATGTGCAATATATGCAAACACACAGACACACGTACAGGCTCTCTCTCTCAAATATAATGATAATTATACATATATAGGCCTATAATTTTTTTTAATTATTTGTTTTATTTTATCATATCATTTATAATCACAAAACTGTTTTGCGCATGTGCTACCGCTCTCGCGCGCTATTTCAGTCACAATACAGACAGACAGCAGACGAGAACAAGCGAACCATGAGTCTGATAAAGCAATAAATTACTGAGGGAAAACTTATGACAGTTCCAAATGATGTTCAGTTCAGGAAAAGCTGCAATCTGGAAGCATTCCACGTAATTGGTAAGTTTTTTTCTCTCACTGCTGTCCTGATGCTGGCCGCTGCGCCAACATGTATTTGTTTAATATGTCCAGCATATTGCAAAAATGGTATTTGCTGTGAGAAACAGAATGGACCTCGGGTTCGGGTCGGGTTCGGGCTTAATATGTAAATGTAATTGTCGGGTCGGGTCGGGTTAAATGATCGCGGGTACGGGCCGGGTTCGGGCTTCAGTTTAAAGCCCGTGCAGACCTCTAGCCCCTTCCCCTGAGTACTAATTATGCATACTAGCCTCCTCGTATGCATCATTGGTGCTCTGATCACCTTCCACCTGTGTGTAATGAACTCTGAGCTCAAGCCTATATCTAGCTTGTTAATTCAGCGCTCTTTGCGAAGTACTGTCTCATTCCCTTGTTACATGTCTGAGCCTTCTCTGGATATACCGCTGTTATTCTGATATACTGATCCTGGATTTGAACTAACCTCTCTGATTGTGTGCAGCCTGCCTTTTGAACCCCCGCCTGTGACCTGACTCTGATACTCTCCGCCAGCCCTGAACTTCTGCCTAACTCTGACCTGTATGCTTGCTGCCAACCCCGGACTCACGCCTGGTTTACTTCTACACTGCTTGCTGCTGTTTTGAGTTCCCTTATTACTACTTTTATGTTATTAATAAATTGTTGCACATGGATCTGTCTCTGCCTCCTGGTTCACAATAGTACCAAACTTTTCCACTAGTTGACATTACTGCCCATATTTACAAACGCCTCTATTTCCATATGTTGTTTGAGTGATTCTGAACCATTATTTTTACAATTTTCATACAATTTATGAAGTAGACATCCTATTCAGAAGTAGTATTGGAAGTTTGGCAGATTTTGAAATGAATTCAACCTCTAAGAAACACAGAAGATCACGTATGTGCATTATATCTCGCTGCCACATCACTAATGCTGAATCAAGTATTTTTTTCTTATATTTAAAACATTTTCAGACCTTTTTTTCTAAAAGAATTTAATGGATGCTATCTTTTGAACTCTTGGCATGAAAGCAAACTGAGGTTTCTACCATTCTTTCATGATTTTTCATGTTCGTCACTATTTCAAAATAAAGGTCTGAACACGCCTTAGGAGGATGACAATATTCTTGTTGCAAATTGATAAATTACAGCTCCTCCGTAATTTATTTTGATTGTAAGCTTTCAAATGATATACAGTTTGTCAAGATTAGTTTAGGTTTAGTATAGGATATTACTGTTTTAAATATGTAATGGATGTGGCAATGTAGCCTGGCTAACGCCAGACCCAATTCTCGTTGAGACTTGGGTCTGGGAACCACATGTACATTTTCTCGTATTTGAGGCGTGGTTTACGAATGCCCGGCGCCATTTATTGGGTGCTAAGAATGTCTATCAAATGCGCCTGTACGTAGCTCATAGCCAATCGTTTCCATTATACCAGATGACGTATGTAGAGCGACATAAATTAGACAAGGAAGAAGACGATAAGATATTTTTGTGTAAACAAAAGGCTGCATCAAAAGGTAGCTTCGCGTCTGCTGCCATGTTGAATCCATAAATATAAACAAACTGCTTAGTTGTGTCGCATAGATGTCGTCATCGTCTTGCTGCTCCCTCCCCGTTCTGTGATTGGTTCCATAGATGAGGCGAAAATCTGGTCCATGGTATCCAGACTGCCTTTCACCATGAATAAAATCGCGCTGTGCAAAGGCAGTATGGGGAAACCCAGGCTAGTGACAATGCCAATATAAGGGGAATATTCACTACAAGGTTCTTTGGTGGAATCACTGGAAAAATTAAGAGCGTATGTGATACTATGATTACTTTCACTGTTAAAAAACGAAAAAACAAAAAATAAAGAAAAAAGTTGCTGCCTTAAACATCCAAGTTGATTGTTTTTAAGTACAATCAACTCTTTGTTGCTCTTAAACATATTAATTCATAAAGTGAAGATAAAATGAAAACCAGGCTGGCTCTACTGGCAATGCTAAAAATGAAATCACATGGAAGTATGAAAATTATGTAATAAACAAAAATACAAATATTTTTGATAGTTTTTCAAAGTTAGAGTCCTCCTCTGTCTCTTTATGAGAAACACAGTCAGGTGTGTCCAAAATATTTGACTGGTACCGTATTCATATTAATGCATATAAATAATAAATCTTATGGACTTCACAGTACCGTAAATTGCTATGACAAGCAACCACCACATGAATAAATGTAAATTGGAAGCATTTACAAAAATACATTGAACCACACTTCCATTATGAACAGAGAATGCAGGAAAATACTTTGCCTTTTATTTCCTTTTTTATCATTTTTAAACAAATGTGAAGATACATCCATGACAACACAAAGTTCTGATCTCCTCCTTCCAAAAGTGTTTACATCTACTCTCTCTCTTTACAGATCTGTGTACAAAACAATAAGTTATAGTCCCATAGATTCCTACTTACATTTAACTATACAACAAAGTTTAAACGGTGAGCAAATACATATCTGCAGTATAAAAATGATCACAGGGAGAGGAAGAGGCCCGGGAACGTTAGGAGCAGGGACCGATTCCCTTCCCGTGCCACCGAGAAGGTCGGGCTTGCGTGGAACCTTCCCAAACTTTCCCGGTTGGACGATTGATTTCTCAGGGCGGGCCGTGCTGGTTCTCAGTGCGCCACCCAGGTACCTTTCTTTCCAGAGGTGCATGAGGAGCTCACTAGGATGTGAACGGCACCGTATAGTGCCAGAAGCCGTCCTAGTGGCTCCTCCCCCCTCACCACCCTCGACAGCGGGGCAGCTAAGGGGTATGTCAAGTCAAGTCATCTTCATTTATATAGCACTTTTAACAATGTAGATTGTTTCAAAACGGCTTTACAGTGATACATGGATAATTTAAGGTAACATAGATTGTTTTGATTGGGTTTATAGCGGTTCTTGAGTTAAGATATTTTCCAGCTAAAGTTAGTTTTGATTGATTCACTTCCGTCGCAACGATCAGATATTAAATTAGAGACAGCTAAGACGACACCGTTCTCTACACAGACTTTAAACGCGAACCTGTGAGAAACGCTAATGGCGCTCACAAGCGCATTAAGAATTAATTCTATAGTTATAAGCAATTGAATATATGTGAGCAGGTTTGTAATTCCCTACAAACCAAGCCTTAACAAACTACTTGTCTGGCCTTTTATCACTTCGGGGTAGATACGCGAAACTGAAATTATCCCAACAACGCTTTATCTCTAGAGTGGTAAAGGGATCCTCCATAGGGAGAGGCTAGTTGGCACTTCAGCACTGCGTTGTCATCGGGTCCAGGCAAAGGTCCTTCGTCAGATCTGGATACGGCCTGGATCCGACAGGCTGCTGGAAACCTTGGGATAAACAAATACACTCAAATTAGCGTAGATGCCATTCTTCTTATGATGTAATGAGTACATCAGGATGTATGGGAAGTGTTCCCAGTTCCCAGGGTATGTGGATATCCCACCAGTGGAGCGTGCCGCTGCGATGCAGCTGTGTCCAGCGTCCGCTTCCTCTTGGTGGGGAAATCCACGCCACCCATCCAAGGCTTGTAAGTTTTTGTCCAGTCTTTTGGCGAAGGCTTACAAAGCCTGTGGACAGGCTGCTTCCGCCCACCATACCATGGTGCTCTTGCGGGTCCACCAGGCACAGGCGCTCATGGACATGAACAAGGGTGGTTCTGACACAGAGCTCCTCCGGAGCTCCGTGTGGCAACTGACCTCGCCCTCAGGCCAAGTAGGAAACCACACGTTTCATTGGTCAGGCGATGTCCACCTTGGTGGTCCAGGATCTGACTTTGGCTCAACCTGGCCGATATCAGGGACACCAATAAATATTGGTTCCTGGATGGCCCCTCTGTCCCAGGTTGGGTTGTTTGGTGTTGCCCAGCAGTTCTCGGCCGCACAGAAGCAGACAGAGGCGATCCGACACATCCTGTCCCGGCGGACCGCTGCTGCTCCCACCCATCCGCCGGCCGCAGATCCTCCGTCTTTTGCTGGCGGACAATGTCCCCAAGATTGGTTTGCAGTGATCGACCTGAAGGACGCGTACTGTCATGTCTCGATTCTTCCTCGACATAGACCGCTTCTTTGCTTTGCGTTCGACGGGTGGACCTATCAGTACAAAGTCTTACCCTTCGGGCTGGCCCTGTCGCCCTGTGTCTTCACGAAAGTTGCGGAGGCAGCCATTGCTCCCATGTGCGAGCGTGGTGTTCATTTCCTTAACTAAATGTAAATGTCTTCTAAATGACTAAATGTACTACTGTACACCCAAAGTGCTTTACAATCATATCAGGGGATCTCTCCTCAACCACCACCAGTGTGCAGAATCCGCTGTGATGGCTGTCACAGTACAACAGCGCCAGTGCGCTCACCACACACCAGCTATAGATGGAGAGAGAGTGATAGAGCCAATTCAGTGGATGGGGATTATTAGGAGGCCATGATTGACAAAAGCCAATTGGTGGAATGTGGCCAGGGCACCGGGGGTTACACCCCTACTTTAATCGTCCACGATTTTTGATCGTGGACGATTTAAAATGTCTCCACGATCTGCTTTTGAAGAAATATCGTTGGATCGTGCATTTTATCAGTTTGCATTTCTGGCGCCTCCGTCTCAACATACTGTACAGCACGACGTGTATTGTTGAAGATTTTATTATTTAGGAAATAAGTAATTCAGCTATATATTTGTACACCATTATTTCCTCTGTGTGTGTCTTTGGTTTGACTTTTGGGGGGCTTACAGAAAGGTCAGAATGCTGATGCAGCAGAGAATTCTATTTAAGTGTGTCACATGGTGCAAGACCCTATCTATTGGATGTATGACCATTTTTGGAGGCTATGTATATATGTGAAAAGCTAACCGATGGTCGGGAGTCATCTCCTGCAGGACCGCCCTGCGGGAGGTTGCTCGGCTTTGTTTTGTTAAATAAAGTCTAAAATATTTCTGGGATCAAAGATCTCTGAGAAGTGATTTCACAGAAAGATTGAAACCACAACAAATGGTGACCCCGACGTGATTTGTTAGGAGCTGAAGGAACCACAAAGGGCATCTCTGGTGACCGGCACAAACAACAGTGGCCACTGTACTTTGAGGTGAGCATTTTTGCTTTTGTGTAAAGTATGTGTTGGTCACCAGCTGCCCTGAAGTGGTAAGAAAAAGCTTCTTCAAATTGAAAAGAACTAAAACAAAATTGAAAAAGGGGTCTTTGATTCCAGAAATGATTGCATTCAGTTTGATTTCTAATAAGAAGGCCTTGTAGATATCAAGTAGTTTGTAATAGCGTGGGGGAGCTCCCAGTAGTGTTTGCCAGTGCTTATATGATCCTGTGTGGATTGTATGGACACTGGTGTTGCTGATTTGGCGCTAAGGTTTTGTTGTACGAATATGCAAGAATCTGTGTTTTGCTTTATTAAGTGGGCCTCGATGGATAAAAGGCAAGAGCATGCATACAGATGATTTGTATTTACTGATAAGGATATCAGTGGTTGATAAGGATATCAGTTGATTTTTCTATGTGTTTTTGCGTTTCAAGAGGGCCTTGATGGATGATTACGCAAAAAGCATGCACACAGGGTGTTTTTCCTTGTAAGTGGGCATTGAATGATACAAGAATAGCATGTACACAGAAGAAGATTTTATGTTGTCAAGTGGGCCTGGAAGGATGACAAGCGTACTGATAAGGATATCAGTTATTAGTGATCTGTGTTTTACTTGTAAGTGGGCCTTGAAGGATACAGTAAATAGCATGTGCACAGATGAAGTTGTTATGGGATTAACAAGGGTCTGCTCAGGTAAGCTAAATTCTTTAGAATAGGGTCGTTTATAGTTAAAGAGGTATTGTTTTTTTCACTGTGTTGAGGAAGTGAATCAGTGAATCTTAGAGGTATTGTTTTTTGCTCTGTTGAGGAGGTGAAACTGAATATTTAATGTAGTGTTTTAAAATACAAAAATTGAGAAGTAGCAAATTATTCAGATCTGACAGGGAATAGAGTACAGAATAGAGTGTGTGTGTCTGTGGGATCCTGTGTCTTGCTTGACTGTGCCTGTGGGTAAAAATAGTGACCCCCTGACCCTGGTCACTTGAAAAGGGACAAAGAATGTGTGAATGAGATTTAGAGACATGAAATAAATGGTGTGTATTAACAAAAGTAAAGGAAGACAATTGTTTTCAAGATATTAACTCTGCAGATTATTGCAGTATGAAAAAAAAAGTAGTATTTAATCAATAAATGTAGCCTAATAATATATATATATATATATATATATATATATATATATATGAATAGATCAATATAAATAAGATTGCACGTGCTTAATATGTTATATCTGAAGACGTCTAAATTTGTATCTCATTATCCCTGAAGACAGAGTGGAAAATTATTCCATTGCGGATTATTAAGTTTGTGTTAAGAAAAACTAAGTTGTGCAGTGTTAGGTGATCAAGATTGGGTGACTAAGTTTCATAAACATTAGGAATCTTAGAATTGTAGTAAATATTGTTGATTCAATAATTAAAAAGAAAAGATAAGAGGAATTCCTTGATGTTGGTTGAGAAAAAATGTTATTCACCATGCTAGATTATTTGAACACAGTATGCAAAGATAGAAGAAAAGATTGAAAGCCGATTTTATGATAGGGAAAATTTATTTATACTTAGATAATCAAAGTTAGATTATTGCTGATATTGAAAAACAGAAATAGCTTGCTTTTTCCTGCAATGAAGAACTTGCTTTACTAAAAATAGAATGGAAGAACTGCTGTTGTCAACCAGTGAGATTTTTATATAGAAGAACTAGTAAAAAAGATGGTTAAAAAGTGAAATTTAGATAAAGAGCTAATAGCTCAGGCACAATTGGGCCTAGTATTTTTAAAAGTTAAATTTGATTCATGCAGATCTCTGAGTGTTCAAATTTCAGATGGCTTCAATGACAGTTTCGAATGAGCCAAAGGTCAAAGACACGACTGCAGAAAGAAGAAGACAGAAGTGGGTGAGGGGCTTT
This sequence comes from Phoxinus dragarum, assembly GCA_033366665.1. NCBI lineage: Eukaryota > Metazoa > Chordata > Actinopteri > Cypriniformes > Leuciscidae > Phoxinus > Phoxinus dragarum. The sequence continues at coordinate 21,155 of JARPMJ010001859.1, read as the reverse complement.
CAGCTCCCCTCCTGAAATTGACTTTCTGGAAAGCTCAACAAGGAGAAAGACTGATTTAATGCTGGAAAAGGTGAAACGTTCACTTGAGACTTTTCCTAAGGAAAAAGAGAAAATCCTGAGATGCAAAACTCAGGCAGGATCAACTTCAAAGCCCAAACTGAGAAGAGGCAGAGAAACAGCAGAGCCTAACACCAGGCCTTTGAGTGACAGCATCGGCTGACGACATATACAGAGTGACAGCCAAGAAGCTTCGACAGACTGATGATCTAAAAACAGAAGAACTTACCCTTACGGGCACCACAGGTGTGGCAACTAATGATCACTCTAGAGACTGCTTCAAATTTGGTTAATTATTATGTTAACTTTATTCATTTTGATTATTCACTGGTCTCATAGCAATTCTTTATATTCTCTGCTAAACTAACCCTCTCTGCTTTTTCAGTAGGTACAAGTCCAGCCCTATAAGAAAAAGAAATTTGTTGACAGACAGAAGTGGGTGCTCAAACTCACCAAATAATTAGAACGGAGGCTGGATTTGGTATAGTGAGGGCTATTAGATTAAACAACTATAGGGCTAAAAGCATGATAGAAATATTCTCTGGCAAAGAAAAAGATAGACAAAATGTCAAAGCATGATTATTATTGTAAAAGCATGATTATTATTGATTATTATTGTTGACAAAGCAATGATACTGGTCACTCCATCTTGTTTTGGTAAATTCTAGAGATAGATTGGAGGGAAAAGTTACCCCAAAAGTCAAAAATTATGAAGTCACAAACGTCAAAACTGGGATAATGAGATGGAAATGTTACTGGCCAAGAATCCAAGATTATGCAGAGATCTCCAAATTTCTTCTTAAAAGCAGCTCATGAGCAAAGACAAAAATAATATGAAAGAAAAAATTAGACCAACTAGGCCTATTATTCTAAAATATAGAGGATGTTAGAGTTTATATATATATATATATAAAAAAAAAAGGGTTTGTACTGGTGTTAAACGAAACCTTATGATCATGGAAACTTCTCAATAATGATTGGACATAGTTGTGTTGACCTGATCAGACCTTGTGGCATTCCACAGCTAAAATTATAAGTTCTGCATTTAGAGCAAAACCTGCTGCAGCAGTCACAGGAGTGTGTGTTGGCCAATGGGTGTGACTGAGTATGAATGGTGTGAGAGATTGTGTTTAAAGAGACACTGAGGCAAATCAATTATTATAAATTTCCTGGTTGAAACTGTAGTGGCAATAGAAAAAAAGGGGTAAAAACAGTGCCACATTTTGCGCAGCGCATAACACATCTTACTTTCCTTTCAGAATATCATGATGGAGCATAACACATCTGACTTTCTTTTCAGCATATTGTGATGGAGCTGATTCTTTGTCAAAAGTATGAAATAATGTCTTGTAACTTCTGTCTTGTAAAGTGGGTTGAGTGTTGTCCAAGATGAATAGTGTGCTGATAGTGGGACTCAAAACAATGAGATACGTTTTGAATTGACGAATTGTAAAAAGTACATTTGAAATTGAATGTGAGAAAAATGTAAAGAGGGTGCAAATATGAAGATAAAAAGCCAAATTTATAAAAAAAAAGGGAATATATGGGTTCAAGCCCTGCTGCTAATGAAAGGAAACCACTCAGCCCACATGACCATTCTACAGGTAACACCGAGGAGGACAATGGGCCAGATGAGCAGATGATTTAATATATGTTGTTGTCACTAACAGAAATAATTAAGATTTCATTCACAGATGACAGTAGCTCACTTCCAGGAAGGTTTCTGGGATGGTTCTAGCAAAGAACCAGTGACTGTGCATTGTAATCTCAGAAGAGGCTTGTGCATTGATCAGCAAAGTGACATTTGAGTCCATGCCTCAACTTAAAATACACCAACAAGCCTCAACCCCCTCCACAACAGAAAGTGAGGGATCAAGGACATGCTGGCAATGATCTTCCCTTGCAAATGAAAGGAAAAAACCCATTACAGCAACTCACAAAGATTACCATGAATGGAAAAAGGAGACAAACTTAACCAGCAACACAGTAATGAAAAGTTGCAGAATGTGGGAAATTCACAAGGAGTTGTGCAAAGAAGAGAATCAGAGTGAAAGAGATGAGTACAAGTTCAAACAATACTCAACATCAACCAAACTTTTCTAAAAATGTAATGTTAAAGCCCTTGAATAGACTTAGTAGCAACCTAATAATAACCCCACCAGAAAAAATTGATTGAAGAGAGAAAATGTATGGTATGATGATCAAATGAATGTTAACGACTAATTCAAGAAATTTACATAGAATAATGGGAATTAAGACAATTCATAAAGGAAAAAAAAAAAAAGATCTAAAAGACATTTTAAAAAGATCCAAAAGGGTACTCAGATGCAACTTGTCAATACAGGGGTATACCTAATTAGTTTAAGGCTACAGTTGAAATTAAAACAAGTATTAAGACTGGCTATTAACAAATATTCGATTTCAACTTTAATTCATAAGATTATGTTATGATTCATTATGCTACCGTTTTATCATTGCAAGAGCCATCGCTTCGCATGCATCACCCGCTATTAAACAGTTACGCCGAATCCGCAAACGTTCTGGCTGGGGGCGTTAATAATTGATGCATAGGCACTGACGTTAGCCAATCATAACAGTGGGCGATAACACTGAACTCTTAAAGGGGAAACACCCCCAAAACAGACTGTTTGAATCAGAGGATGAGAAACAGGGTGGGAAAGGTCATAAATCACTACATTTTAAAAGTTTTTTGTAAAAAAAACTATAGTAATACTATAATTGCACCTAAGGGAACATAATAATAAAATTAAAAAAACCATGTCATGACCCCTTTAATATATGTAATACCTGACTTTGATTTTAAAACATAAAATATTTGTCTTTTTCTTTTAATTATGATCATGAATTTTTGGTGAACAATATTGTGCTGTTGGCCAATTACTTCATATGCAGATTCAGATTCTTTAAGAACCCTCCCACTTTCTTACTTTTCCATAAAGATTTAATGACCTTAAATTATATAATCTTCTGAAGGTATTTTTTGATGATAGCCCCCTTGTGTAATATAATTTAATTTAATTTAATTTTTTATTTGTATGATTTCTTTTTTGTTCTTTATGTTTCTTTAGGGTTATGGTGTTAGATATTCTGTTTGCTGCTATTTGGACTTATTGGAAATGTAATAAGATTTGTCGTCTGAGGTTTGTTTGGTATTTTATATGTTCTTTAAGCAATAAAAAAAACATACCTGTATTTACTTCCTGTTTTCGGTCGAAGTCCACAGTAGTCGATTGTCGAGTTCACACGCGTGATCATAGGTAACTAAGCAACAGTGGAGACTCAGACTGTCTGCTGTCAGCCGAGCTGATATTCTCATAACACCACCAAAGAGTATAGAAGAACAAGAGGCGAAACTCTGATGCTTTCTGGGTAACAGCCACTAGGTGGCGCGGCCGCCATTTTGGGGTGAAGATTCCAACTGGAGTTACTGGACAACAGCACAGATAACAGTTACCGTAACAGTTACACATAAACAAACAGAATGACAACGAAGTCCAAGTGGAATAAAAGAAAGCAGTGCTCGGCAATAAACTGCAAAAACTATCAGTGCAGTACAAATCTTGCCTTTCATCGGTTTCCCAAAGACCCTGACAGGTAAATGTGGCCTTTATGGCATAACGTTAAGTTATAGTATCGTATGCACCTGCTAGCAACTTTAACGTTAACTGTTTTTTTAGTCTAGTAACGTTAGTAAACTTTATTCCTTCTAGGAACTGCTGGTCCTAGCCATAGAAACCATAATAATGATTTATGACATGCAGCATGTCCACTTAATTTTATATATTGGTATTAATTCAGTGTTTGAAAAAATGCTAATACTTGAACTTCAAAGAATGTCAAACCAAACTGAAGGTTTTGTGGGGAAAAGAAGACTTGTCTAAGTCTGTGAAATAAACTGTTAAACGGGATTTGATGATCACTAGTCTAGTGATTACGTTATTATATGTTGTCATCATTCAGTTAGGATTTGATCTTTAATGTACTTTTTTTATATATAAAGCAGCTGATATTGCCATAGCGACAGCAAGAAGCTAGTGGATAGTGATGGGAAGTCCGGCTCTTTTCAAAGAATCGGCTCTTAGAGCCGGCTCCTTCGCGAACGACACATCACTAGTAGTGGACTGCCGAGTCGCTTTCACCCCAAAATGGCGGAAGCGTAGGGCTGCTGCTGGGCGCTGGTGTTGCAATGGAACGTTCTATTGGCTTTCACTTCTTGTCAATATACGTTCTTTGACACCACACAGCACCGTCTTCGGCTGACAGCTGACAGTCTGAGTCTCCACTGTTGCTTAGTTACCTATGATCACGCGTGTGAACTCGACAATCGACTACTGTGGACTTCGACCGAAAACAGGAAGTAAATACTTTACGCTTGTTGAATTAACATCGTTTTTATTAATATCTTTCACATCTAATGCAAAGCTGCACTGGCTTCCGATAATATATCAGATTCATTATAAGGTGTTACTCTACATTTATAAACCTGTCCATGGCCTGGCCCCAGAATATGTTACTAATTTAAGTCATATGAATTCATGTAGACCTCAACGATCACTTAATTGTTTACTTCTCGCAATTCCTAAAACTCGCTTGAAAACTAAAGGGGATCGGGCTTTTTCTGTTGCCAGCTGTGGAATACTCTTCCACCTGACATCAGATCTGCTTCCACAAATGACATTTTGTTCTATGGCTAATAATTCTTGACATTTGGCAGTTGTATTTTCCTTCTGTTATGTGTTTTTTTTTTTTGCTATTATTGACTATTGTCTTTTGATCGGTTTAATTATTTGTTATTATCTGTAGACTGTTTTTAATTGTACTGACCTTTGATCTCCTTTGTAGTGGAACAGGCTATAAATAGCTATAAAAAAACTAGACTTGAGACTTAAAATTAAAAATTATTGTCATTCACACTTTACTATAAAAAAGAAGACCCCCCCCTTTAAAAGTCACACAGACAGCCAATTATATCTTAAAATGTGAAAAATTAATGTCATTTTACGTTATGTTATTTTACTTTTTGCTTTTCAAAATTCGGAATGGAGATTTTTCTTTTTTTTCTATTTATTGTTGCAACATAAAACAATGTTAGAAATTATGTTCTTCACCTATAAACACACTGACACAGGCACTGAGGGTTTGAATATTGAGTTTAATATTGAGGAATGAAACAGTTTTCTATAGTTCCTCTATACAGTATGGCAGCTCATTGTGTGTCTGTTATTATATCAGACAGACTATTCTCTGCGTGCGGTTAGAAGTGTTCAGAAGGATTTCAGAGAGTCTTTGTTGGTTTTAGGATACTGGACTCCCTTCACAGTCAGTTTCCCTCCATTGCAGTCGAGAGCTTGAAATATCATCGCATGAAGATACTTATCGTCTTCTGCGACCTTCACCTGAGAGAGAGAGAGAGAGAGAGAGAGAGAGAGAGAGAGAGAAATCCACATGGCTTTATAAGTGATCTCTTCCATGTAAAACTCTGTTCACATTGATAGAAACCTAAGCACATTAATTTTCCATGACACAGCAAACATATTTCTACGAGTTCTGCTACAGTGACCACTTCAGAGATTTGAGTGTCCAGCAACGCTACAAAGTTGAGAAAAGTTTTCTCTTATACAAATGCAGAGAAACTTTATACAGTGACACATTTTACCTTTCAGAGAAGATGGGAAAATTACTGGACACTTCGCACCCGTTTAGGACACACTGCTATAGTTGGCTTGTTGATATTGGAAACATACAAATTGTGCCGAAAGTTTTTCAGTGATTAAAACATCAAACTCAAAATCCATAAAAACAATACAAAACACTCATTTACCTTGACCACAAAGTTTCTTCCTGCCACTGTCTGAACCCTATAGGTTTTAGGAATGAAAACATCAAAATGGACTCCAGCCTGCTTCGCTACCTGAATAAACAAATGCACATTTTATATTAATCTATATAATTATTATTATTATTTTAAAAATATTTAGTTTTTTGGTCTCTAGGGAGTTACGTCTATCAGTCAGATATCAGAAAACTAACTTAAAAAGTGAAAAGTAAAACATTTATTTGAAAAATAACAACAAATAATTTGCCCAACTCATTTCACAGCACCAAAATAGATAATTTTACTAGGCTGTGTTTAAAAAAAAAATCTGCATTTACTATTTGAGTGATTTTCCGTCTCCTACCTTAATGCACATGTTCTCCACCTCGTCAGTGACGGGCGCCTCTGTGCTCCATCCTCCATCATTTGCTTTTCTGTAGTCATTGTGATGGTGATCAAAGTCTGGATGAAATAAACTGTATTATCAGGCAGTCTGTCTCACAGATCGATTCTGATCCACTATTTATGCTGCCAAAATCGCATGACATCATCAGGCGTCATTGTAATTCTATTGATCAAATCAAAGTGACTGAATGAATAGGCGGAGTTTCACTTTGGGATGTTGTGAAATATTCAAAAACTGTCTTTCTTCTGTGGAAAAGAAAAGAAGATATTCTGAAGAACATCGGGAACCAGTTGAACCAATATTGGTGCCCCTTGACTTATATTGTGTGTACAAAAACATAATTGACAAATTTGATTTATGTTCCACAGAATGAGTCACACAACTTTGAAACAACATGAGTGCGACAGAATTGTTATTTTTTAATGAACCATCCCTTTAAAATTGACCCACAAAAGCATAATGTTTTTCTTTATTTAGTTAACAAAATACAGAGCAATGTTTAACAGTTTAGAGAATCTAAGATAACATGTTTTCTATTTGAATATTTTGTAAAATGTAATTTATTCCTGTGATAAAAGCTGAAAGTTCAGCATCATTACACCAGTCTTCAAAGAATTGATGAACAAAAAAAATAAATCAAATTTAAAAGAATCAGTATCTACAGATCATACATTTATAGAGTAAGAAAAGAACTCTAGTTCTACTATTTTTTGTTGTTGTACAGATACAGTATGTGTGCGGATCATTTGATTATGTCTTCTCGCTTAAATGTCATTATCAAATAGAAATCTGGTTTGCATGATCTCTCTGTCAACAGTAGCGCGACACTCTTAAAAATAAAGATTCTTTATTGACATCGATGGTGCATGAAGAAACTTTAACATCTATGAACCTTTCTATTCAAGAAAAAGTTATTTATAGTGGAAAAATGTTCTTTAGATTTTTTTAAATGTTCTTCACTCTAAAAGAAGTTTATTTTAAGAACTGTTGCCTGAACAAAAATACTTATTCCATCTGGCATTACTGTAAAAAAAAAAAAAAAAAAAACCTTTTGGAAGATTTATTTTTAAGAGTACAAGATGTAATAATTTGAGAAATGTTTCAGATGCTCCAGAAATCATTCTAATACGCTGATTTGCTGATCAAGAAGCATTTATTATTATTATTATCAATGTTGAAAACAGTGTGCATTTTTTTTCCAGGATTCTTTGATAAAAAAAGTTCAATGTATTTAAAGTTCAAAGAAAGTTCAAAAGAACGGCATTTCTCTGAAATAGAAATCGTTGGGGAAAAGTAGCTTTTTACTGGAAAAGGCAACGCTATCTCACGACCAATTCGTATGATTTGTCTAAACCCCAGTTATGATTATAAGTTTAGGGAAGGGGTCAGGTCAGGTGTAGTCTAGGTTATTCGTTCGAATTCATGCGAATTGGGCAACTTGTAAAATATGTATGATTTAGCAAAAATCGTACGAATTGGCGTGAAAGCAGCGCTCTTCTTCTCAAGCTGTAAGTGTTTGGAGTCTCACCGTCATAATGATGTGCAGGAAAGACACTCTGAACCTTATAGCACGATTTAATTTAATTGTCATCACTTCATTTTGTAGATATTGTGGACACACACATGACTATGTTGTTGTTACCATAGAATAAAAAAATCAATGTAAAAATGAAACAAGCTGGCACAACATTATCAGCATTCATAGAAATTAAATAAAAACAAAATTGTGTTTGTATTATTAATAATATACAGTACACGATAAAAATTATATATATATACAAAACATATATGATTATTTTGCAGTTGCGTTTTATTTCCAGACCATTATTAGTGTATTCTGGCACCTTTGAGTGTGTGTGCAGGGCCCTTATGTGGGCTCACACACACTGCAGTGTGTAACCTGTGATGACAACTAACTCACAGTACGTTCTGCAGACATGTGATAGAGTTCTGATGTTCCAGCAAACAGTTGTGACAATTAAACTTACAGTTTAGAATTGTTATAATTTACCAATAAGTAATACCAAAGTCAATGAATACATCATATGTATATAGGTTTTCTCGTTTTTCCAGAAAAACTAAACAAAGACGTTATGATATATTTCACAACATATGCAACTAGTGTGGGCTGCGTTCAGTGTTTCATCAGAAACAGTTTGAAATCCTTCAGGCGTGACACTGTAGGCTATGTGTCAACTGGCAAATGCAACTCCAAAGAAAAATATAAGATACTGAGATACTGAAAACAGCTTTACAGTAAAAAAACAAAACAAACACAATTTGGGACTTTAGCTTATTCACCGTATCCCCCAGAGTTAGATAAGTCCACACACACCCTTCTCATCTCCGTGCGTGTCGTAACTCTGTCTGACGCACCCACCGCTAGCCTAGCTTAGCACAAAGACTGGAGGTAAATGGCTCCAGCTAGCATACTGCTCCCAATAAGTGACAAAATAACACCAACATTTTCCTATTTACATGTTGTGATTTGTATAGTCACAGCGTGTACAAATAACAAGGTCACATGAGACACAGCCATCTTCTAACCGTATACACACTGGGAACTATATTCTCAGAAGGCGAAGCACTGCTACTTCTGCGGAGTGATTTGCTCGCAGCACCTGAGAAGCCCTGTGGTGAGGAGACGAGAGTTCGCTCAGGTGTTTGATTGATTACATTAAGAATTGCGAGAACAGTTTTAGATCAGGTATGGGGTCCTAAGCTGGGACTCACCACACCGGGGCTGCGTTCCAGTCCAAAATTGTCATGCCCTTCACTCGCTAACTTCCCTCCGCCTCATTCACTCGGATGTATACATCATTGCTTATGGTGCATGAGTGCCCACTACTGGCGGAACCTTTGCAATAGGCCGAATTGGAATGGGCTTAGCCCTTAGAAGGGGTTATTACTCAGCCCTTGATTACTTAGAAGGGGTCGATTTTTTTTTCTTACGAAATCGTTTAATGCAGCATTCTATATGTAGGCCTATATACTGTAGGTGTGTTTGAGTTGTTTAATATTTTATTTTATTTTATAATTAATATATCATAGAGTTGTCTGTGGTGGGGTAAATTAAACGTAATATGCGTTGACGTCACAATTGTGTTTGCTTTGTGGTATATGGAGCTGCCTGAAGTGTAGGCCTACATATGAAGGTGTAGGCCTCTGTCAAAATCGAGGGAGTGAGGGTCTGTCCATATAAACTTCCCTCGTCCACTCCACGAAGTGGAACGCACTTAAAAATGGCGGCAGGGATTCCCCCCGAGGGGAAGTGCTTAGGGGAGGCAAGTGCGCGTCTAAAAGTGGACTGGAACGCAGCCCGGGACTGAACTCAGTCAGTAGTTAAGCAGCATCACACGGCATGTTGAAAATGGGATGGGGAAAATGGGAGTTTTAGGCTGGACCAGTACTGCATATTTTGGGCTCTTTATAGACAAGAGAGTCTGCCGTGATGTTCTAGTGAATATTGTTATTCTGGTGCAGCCTGGCCTCCACGATGATGGATGGGTCCTCTACAACTGCATCAGAGACCTCTACAGGTTGGTAGACCTGTACACACACACACACACAAACACAAATGCACGCACACACACACACACACACACACACACACACACACACACACACACACACACACACACACACACACACACACACACACACACACACACACACACACACACACACACACACACACACACACACACAGAGAGAGAGAGAAAACGTCAATCTGTCATCTAACAAGATTTCACAAGAAATGACAGGTTGGTAGACCTGTACACACACACACACACACACACACGCGCACACAAAAAACGTCAATCTGTCATTAACAAGATTTCACAAGAAATTACAGTTTATTTTATTTCAGGTTTTATTGCACCACGTGACCAGTTGTTCCAGTTGACCAGTTTATGTTCACAGTTGGTTTATGTATCTGTTTGTATGAATCAGTGCCTATGAATTACCATTTACATTTATTCAGTCGATAAAAACTTTTGCTCAGTGACTTGCAATATTAATATTCTGGGAAGTCTATACATTTGATAAATTCCAGTTCATTTAATTTTTTTAATTTTTTATTATTTCCAGAATTACACATGAAAAAAACAATAGATACAAATGCTTCATATATAATGTTCTAAATGATTCCAAAGCATCATAAGATGTAAGGAATATTAAAGTCACAATCATATCAAAGATATTACAGAACATTCGATTTACATATTAAAGAAAAAAAGAAAAAGAAAAAAAGAAAAGAAAGGAGGTATACGTGTATAATTAAAGTAAGTAAGAGGAATTTAATTCTTTGTAGAAGTCCATAGTTCTGGTTGCTTTGCGGTTTGAAAGTCCTTGCAGTGTTTCAAAGTAAATCTTCATGTCGGCCTTAAAATGGTAGATGTTGGGTATCCTATCAGACCATTTATGTAAAACTTACCAAGTAATAAGATAAGATTTATAAATTCTAGTTCATGAATTCCTGGGAACTGAACCCATGACATTGCCTTTACTGTTTGAGCAACAGGAACTCTACACTATTCACCAAAGGTGCATTTTGTCTACGAAATACAGTGTAACTTTCTGAAAACCGAGGATGTATTGAACAGATTATATGAACTTTAATATTATAATGCCGATGTAACAAAAATCGGGCCGTCGCTTAAGTTGGGATGCCTTTAATAACTAAAAATGCACAAAGCAAGATTTGACACTAAAGGACAGATCAGATATTTGTCATATTTTATATGAATCATTGCTTGTAGGGATGATATAAAAAGCAGTGCTCTTTACTCACGTCAGGTGGCTGTTAATGCGTTCTTCTGCCATCATAGCTGGACATGCAATAAAAGGAGTAAAAATATTGAATTTGTGGTTTACATGTCAGTCATGGTCTCTTCTGGTCTTAGTGGCGGTTCTTGTTTGAAATGAGCTGCAAAGTTGATAATCATTAACCAGATTACATAAAACTAATATATTCCTAAGTTCCAGATCCAAATAAAATCATGAGGGAAGCTGGAAGACAGAATAAATGTATACTCCATGAAAGAATGACTACAAATAAAATTAAATATTGTTAAATAAATTTAAATTGAGCTAGCATTATAAACATAAAAAAAAACAAAAACAGATCATCAATCTTCTTTAGTCCATAAATTGCTGTTTCTTCTTCGTATTATCGGGTCATAAACATGCTTGTTATCTTGCAATTTTATATCACCCTGTAGCCCAAGACTGAACTTGATCTGAAAGACTGTTGCCCACTGAAGCTAAGCAGGGCTGAGTCTGGTCAGTACCTGGACGGGAGACCTCCTGAGAAAATCAGGTTGCTGCTGGAAGAGAAGAGGTGTTAGTGGGGCCAGTAGGGGGCGCTCATCCTGTGGTCTGTGTGGGTCCTAACGTCCCAGTGTAGTGACGGGGACACTATACTGTCAAAAGAGCACCATCCCTTGGATAAGATGTAAAACCGAGATCCTGACTCTCTGTAGTCATTCAAAACTATACAACCACACAGAGCTGGGCAAAACTGACTGTGACTTTCTGGCAATAATACTTTGTGTTAATTATAGGTCAAAGCTGTCATTGGAAAACATGCCTTGATTATTTTAATATCAAGGGAAATCTTTTGGATATTCTCATTGTTTTAAAGAAGGCTTACAGCAGAAATAGATTATGGGCTGTTTCTGTAGATGTTGGTCACTAGATGGAGCGGTTGAGTCAATATTCAGCTCAAAGCCACAGAAACACCTGCTGGGAATTGTGAATGTTTTCTCAGACGTTGGGCCCTGTAAAGCCCTGAAACTTCATGCAACCTTTAAACAAATAACATTGAAGCTACAAACTTGCCCCGTTGCATCCTTTTTCTCTGTAAAGTATGTTGTCAAATGAATCAACATCTGGAGAGTTATCGGTTTGTATTTCCATGCTCTAGAAGTGTGTGATCTGCAGTTACTCATGTGTGCACCATTTCAAAGCAGATGCAGAAATATCATTATTCACCAAATATTGGCAAATGCTGAATAACATTTAAACACATTATGTGACTTTTGCTCCTCTAACAGTAGAAGCACAGTTACTTGTGGAGGAATATTGTTTTGGTAATTATGCGAGTTTTTTCATGATTACAGATGATCGCTTTATCAGTCCAAATGTCACTAATGACACTAGAACTCTCCTGATAACTAATACACATATCTGAAAAATGAGCAAGGACATATAGGAGAGAAAGACGCTGTCAAAGATCTTCCACTAGGACTCAACCCTCTCATTACGAACCGACTCATCATGCACAACAGTTAATAAAAATTATCAGACAAGTTGAACAATTGAATAAGAAGATAATAGACATTGTATACAGTCTTATGGTTAAAAATGAAATAAAATGAAGATGTGTTGAATTTGCAGGGCAAGCTCAAACTACTTAAGGCTTAGTTTGAGCTTGGCCTACGAAATTAAGGGTAATTTATAGGACATGTATATGACATGTTTAAGGGTGTTGAAACCACATATGTTTCTGAAGATAACTCAGAGCATCTCTTGCTTCAGAGATAAAAAAGTGTGAAGTCAAAGAGAGGTCAAAGGGGAACTTTTGATATAGAGCTTTTTGTGTGTGCTGCATAAAGATAAATGTGAAAAGATATATAGATAAGTTGAATATGTGCTTTTTGCAAGCTTACGTTAATGAAGGGACTAGGATAAGTCCCAAGCATTACCTTAAAAGGGAATTAATTATAATAGGGTGACGGCCCATAGATAGAAGGAGGCGCAACAATCAGGGTGTAATAAGGGATCCACTGGAGGCAAGTTTTAAGAGAACACATGTGCAGCTTTAATTAAACAAAACATGACAATAAACAAAAAGCATGGCATGAAAACAAGACATGGACAAACACTTACTCACAGTGGTTTACAAGAAACAATACTTGACCCAAACACAGGCAAACAAGAGGGCTTAAATACAAGACTAACGACCAGACAAGGGACACCTGTGAACAATGATCAAACAATCAGACACTAAACTCAAGACAAGACACATGGCAGGGTCACATGACTACAAGGGATCACATGACAGACAAGGAAGCAGACAAGACGTGAACAAAACCGTGACACAGGGGCCGTTTCTCAATACCAAGTACGCAAACTTCGGACTTGCGTCCTTGGTAGTTCAGACTTGCCAAGTTCGACTTAGGAGAACGAACTCCCGAGGACGAGAGGACGCAAGTCCGGTTATTCTGCAAATGGGACAGCGGCGTTCTTGATCGCGTCACTCAGCACGCTCTGGCTACTCCGGTTATCTCTTTATGTATATGTTAGGCAACAAAAACGAAATATGGTATAAAACAACACTCTGCCTCTTTTCATTAAAAAAAAAACCCACACAAATGCGGTTCAGGCAACGCGTACATTGATTATCTTCACTGCATATATTTATAACAACACGAAATATAAAACGCAACCCTGCGTCTTTTTGTTTTCGTTTTATTGAACATTAAAACTGACATTTAAAAAACAGAGACGGGGTTGTGTCATTTTATTTTATTATACATGTACAGTGAAGAGAATGTATAATAAAATAAATATAAAAAATATTATATATATTTTAAAATATATAACTGTCAGCCTAAAATAAAATTACACAACCCTGGCTCTTTTTGTTAAATGTCAGTTTTAATGATCTGATATCCAGTATAAAAGTATAAGTAAATAAAAATAAATAAAGCAAACAATTCAGTCAAACATAAGTCAGCTTAAAATAGCCTATAGCTCAAGTTAAATAGCCTAAATATATAAAATTATGAAACTTCACTTTGCCCTCACAGCCAAAACGATTTGCCATGGAACAAATTATAGATGAATGAGACCAAAGATCGCCCGTTAGATATACACAAGACACAAGAATTATATCTCATGTTTAACCACTAGACTAGAGACACCAGAGCCAGCGGCAAACATCAGAAGCACTAGCCGAGGAAAAGTTGTTCCAGTCGGGGTTATTGAGCGCTGAACGCCCGGTGATCGCCTGGATCTCACAACTCCGAAAACGTCAGATACATTTTTCAAATAGGCGCTATCTTTATAAATAAACCACAGATTTGAGCTTTAAACAACTACATTCTCGACTGAAACACTCTTAGAATTACATTTCGTGACACGATAACAGTAGTATTTTGATATTACGCGGGTTTTCTCCTCTGCCGTTGACGCTTGCTGGTGGGACGAGATGCATTCTGGGATACCTGTCAGTCTCAAGTCTGCACAAGTCACCTCTACATGCATCCTCGGTAAAAGGGGCGGATCAAGAACACATCCGGGGATTTGAACTGGACTTGGCTAGATGTGAACTTTTGAATTGGGACAGTACTTGGGCAGCGACTGATGACGTTTCACGAGTCCACAAGAACACAAGTACAGACAAGAACGCATATTGAGAAACGGCCAGGGTTATGTATAAAAAGCCTTGGAGTTTTTTTTTTTTCGGGGCCACAATTTGGGTGAAGACTTTCATGCGTTTATGCTATTTTTCCCTTTGGAATTGTATTGCCTTTAGAATTTTTGTCTTTGTATTATTCTGAATCTTTTTAATAAAACGAAATCATTTTGTGGTGATTTGTGGTTAAACAAGTCTCAGAGTAATTTTTCCTATTATTATTTCATGATTTTAGTAGGAAACGCCCAGTGCATTCGAATTCAAGATTGATCTGAGGTGCGTTTCCCGAAAGCATCGTTAGCCAACTATGATCGCAAGTTCCGTCGTTATCAGCAGTTCAACGATTTGGTGTTTCCCGAAACCATCAATCCAACGAACGTTCACAAACAGCATCGCAAACTTGTGTGGTTGGAGCGACAGCTCTCGAGCTGTGGTTAGAAGCATAGTTTCTAGTTTACATGAGATGTAGACTGAATAAATCCTTATCTTTAGCAAAATAATCAAGCTGACGAGACGTCATAAACCAACGTGGTTGAACGATACTTTGCGACATACGCTTTCGGGAAACAGTCGTGACTAGCTAGTTGATTTCTCCAACGATGCATCGTACTATGGTAGTTAAGCAGTGAGCTATATAGTTGTACGGGAAACGCACCCCTGGTTAGTGGCACCGCCGAGCGTGGACCCTGAATCCCACATCCTTAATCTGGAAGGTAAGGGCGATATTTAATTGCACAGATTATGATTATTTTGGAGAATTATTTATAAGGTTACTGCGGTCTAGAAATACAACACTGTCGAAGAGTAATTCGCTGGTGAAGTGGATTCACTTATTGTAGAGTGAACGAAAGTTATCATGAGAATTGCAATGTTGTATCCAAACGTTTGACTATTGATTGTTGGTATGGTATCATGCTGAGTTTGTATGTGAAGATATTGTAAATTTGTATAAAAATTCCAAATCCATGAATACACCAATTTACCTTGACCACGGGTGTTCCTTCACCCCGAATCTGAGAAGCAAAGCTTATAGGAGTGTAAACATCAAAATCGGTGTCAGACATCTTTCCTATGTCTGACTTCACCTGAATGAATAGACAAACATTTTATATTCGTCTACATTATTATTAAAAAAAAAGTGAAAAGTAAAACCAAGTTCTCTTAAAAATGACAACAAATAATTTCCCAAACACATCTCACAGCACCAAAATAGATAATCTTTTAATGTTATAAGAAAAAAGACATTTACTACATGATATATTTTCTGTCTCCTTCTTTAATGCAGATGTTCTTCACCTCTGGAGTGACAGGCTTCACTGGGGTCCATTCTCCAGCATCTGACATTGTGCTGATGATCAAATAAAAATATATTATCAGGCAATGTCTCCTATGGATTCTGATACAATATTTATGTTGTCAAAATCACATGACTTGTGCCGTCACTCAGACACATCTAAATTAAGGGACTCATTAGTAGATCATTACACTCATGTTATTTTACTTAATTTTCCATTGAGCTTTTTTTTCTTTCAATTTGAGGTTCAGTGAGCACGTTCTGCCTCTCCTTGAAAGTTTATCATCATGATTTGATGGTAAAAAAGTGTTTGACCCAACTAAAGTAAAGCCATTGTCACATCTGTAAATATAAGTTGGAGTTTTCATGCATTAAATGTGTAAATGAAATGGTATTTTATGTGATCCTGAAATCACTGAACTAAGCTGTAAATCTACAATAAGAGGCAATCGATGCACATAAATAGACGGTCTCAAAATCTAATGTGCAAATGTATCTATATGCGGCAATTAGTTAATGTTATTTGTTATTGCATTTTCAATAGTTTTGTATTTAGTTTGTGTTGGCAAAATATTTTTAAAGTCTTTGAAGCCTTTTTTTTATGTGCTTGGGATATTTGATATAGACATGGTCTTTATTCACGTCAGGTGGTCTTTCATAACGCTCTCCTCTGACACTTTTGCTGAACATGCAATAAAAGGTGTAAATAAATATATTCTGGTGGTTACAGCGCTAATCACCAGAATATACAATAACCAATAAAAAAAAGAAGAGAGAAACAGATTTTTTTGTACTGTATTTTTAAGCTCAATCTAAATGTGCACATTTACCATTATTTAAGCACATCCCCCCCCCCCCCTCTTTCAAACAGTGTTTACAGTTGATCATAGTGCATGATTATGTTTATCATTTGTGATCAAATTTCAATGAGGAGCAAAGTGTGCTGACTCAGATTAAAAGGTTTAAGACTTGATTTCCTGCTAAGACAAAAGCTGAGATAAACCCCCCTGCAAATGCAATAAAGCAATAAAATGCACCTCTGGAGAGAAGATCTCAAAGAGCATATTTACATTCACTTATTTTAATTTAGTAAACCATTCTTTCCTTCTGCCGTCATTCATTTTAGTTACTTGATTTCTTAATTTAGAATTATTAGAATTAGAATTATTTTTATTATTGTCATTGTAAAAAACATTATAAAAAACGTTGTCACAACGAAATTAAAAGTGCTACTCCTAGTGCATATATACAAAAATACATTCATACACTTATTCAGGTCATACTCTAACACAGAATCATACCAACACATACACATAATAAGACAGGTCACATGGTGGAAAGTGCAAATGCAGTTCAAACAGATAATACAATAATTCATCATGGTAAAAGTCCTATTTCAGTAAGTGAGTATTTAGAGTTGTGATAGCTGTGGGGAAAAAGCTGTCTCTGAATCTGGATGTGCGTGTTCTGACCGACCTGTAACGCCTTCCGGAGGGGAGTAGTTGAAAGTGTTCGTGGTCTGGGTGAGCGGGGTCGTTGATTATATTTTTTGCCCTGCTGACGGGTAACGTGATGAGGCAATACTGTCCAGTGTGAAAGAGCAGCCAATGATTTTTTTCAGCAGACCGGATGACCCTCCGAAGAGATTTTTTCTGTGCCACAGTGCAGCTTGTATACCAGACTGTGATACAGTACATCAGTATACTCTCTATAGCAGAGCGATAGAAGCCCACCAGCAACGTCTCACTTAAGTTGTTTCTCTTTAGCAGTCTCAGGAAGTAGAGACGCTGCTGTGCCCTTTTAATTATGTTGGTGGTGTTAACAGACCAGGACAGATCGTTGTTAATATGGAAAACCCAGGAATTTGAAGGTGTGGACCCTCTCGACATTAACCCCTGCTATGAGGAGTGGCGGTGGGGTCCATCTGTTGCTTCTCCCTAAAAAAGTCCAGGATCAGTTCTTTGGTCTAAATTTGCTATGCATCCCAATCCTCCTTGTTCCAGTTCTGTTTGCTGTACCCTTTGCCACATCTCTCTCATACAATGTTTTTCAACTCATTAACAATCCATGGTGACCTAACATCCTTCACTGTACATTTTTTCATAGGTGCGTGTTTGTCCACCAAAGGGTAAAATAATCTTTCAAATGCTGACAATGCATTATCAGGATGAACTTCCTTATAAACATAAATCCAACATACATTATTTACGTCTGTATAAAATTATTCTTGACTGAATCTCTTATATGATCTTTTATACATTATTTTTGGTTTCCTAACTTTTCTAAATGTTTACATGCTTGCTAAATAAAATATAATATATTTTTACGCATGTTTGTTTGTTTTATTTGGATCCCCATTAGCTTCAGCAAAGCAAAAAGCTATTCTTCCTGCGGTCCTACAATCTATCATGTTGTAGTGACCCCACAAGGAAGTCTGAAAGAGACATTCACCAGGGACTGTACCTTTAAGGAAGGGGAGGTACAAATGATGACGAGTTCCGGTTTTGACGTTGTGTTTTGGTTTTGATATCACTCGCTGTACTGATGATAGTTTATATTGAAGTGGATAGTAAAGTTGACTCGACGCATCTCCGTCTCTTGTCTCCTCACTTACTGCACTCCACATTTGGTGACCCCCGACGCGAGTTGAACACGGCTGAATTATGTCTCACAACGACGGTGGTGAAAACGCTGCGGCCGCGGCGCCTCATTTCAGCGTCTCATGGACTCGGTG
This sequence comes from Phoxinus dragarum, assembly GCA_033366665.1. Lineage (NCBI taxonomy): Eukaryota > Metazoa > Chordata > Actinopteri > Cypriniformes > Leuciscidae > Phoxinus > Phoxinus dragarum. The sequence goes on along the minus strand of JARPMJ010001859.1, from coordinate 2,403 downwards.
CTGCGAGATATGCCGTTCATGTTTGTTTACTTGGACGACATTCTCGTGGCCAGCGCGTCCATAGACGACCACCGGACGCATCTCCGGCAGCTGTTCGGCCGGCTCAGTGAGCATGGCCTCATCATCAACCCGACCAAGTGCGAGTTTGGCCGGTCATCCATCACTTTCCTCGGCCACCACGTCACCCCACAGGGGGGCAGTCCCCCTCCCTGCCAAGGTGGAGGCCGTCGCCAGTTTTCCACGCCCACGCACTGTGAAGTCTCTGCAGGAGTTCCTGGGCATGGTGAACTTCTACAACCGTTTCCTCCCCCGTGCGGCCCAGCTCATGCGTCCATTGTATTACGCCTTGCGGGGTAGGAGACCGGCGGACGTGTTGGATTGGTCCCCAGAGATGACTGATGCGTTTGATGCTGCCAAAACTGCGCTGGCCAACGCTGCTCTGCTGGCGCACCCGTCTCCGACTGCCCCAGTTGCTCTTACTACGGACGCCTCTGATTACGCCGTGGGGGCTGTGGTGTGAGCAGTGGGTGAGCAGAGCCCTGGCAGCCGCTGGCCTTTTTCAGCAGGAAGCTCCGGGACAATGAGAGGAAGTACAGCGCCTTCGACAGGGAGCTCCTGGGTCTTTTCCTCGCCACACGTCATTTCCGTTTCCTGTTGGAGGGTCGGCGGTTCACGGCTTTCGTTGACCACAAGCCGCTGACGTTTGCTATGGCCAAGTCTACGGAGCCATGGTCTGGTCGACAGCAGCGTCAGCTCTCGGCCATCTCCGAGTTTACCACTGACATTCAGCACGTGGCTGGCAAGGATAATTTCGTCGCCGACTGCCTCTCCCGGGCGGTCGCTGGTTCCGTCCACTTGGGCCTCGACTATGCGGCTATGGCTGCGGATCAAATGGCGGACTCTGAGGTGCAAGCCTACAGGACGGCCCCCACGGCGCTGCTCATGGAAGATGTGATGTTTGACACGGCCAACGCTACACTCCTCTGCGACGTCTCCACTGGGCAACCTCGCCCCATGGTACCTGCTGCCTGGAGGCATAAAGTTTTTGATGCCATCCATGGTCTTTCCCACCCGGGGGTGAAGGCCTCTACCAAGCTGGTGGGGGCCAAGTTCGTCTGGCCGGGCCTGCGGAGGGACGTCAGGGCCTGGGCTGCGGCCTGTGTGGCGTGCCAGCGCGCAAAGGTGACTCGTCATACCAAGGCTCCTTTGGCCCCCTTCAAAGTGCCAGAGAGACGTTTTGATCATGTGAATGTGGACCTGGTGGGGCCCACTTCCCCCCTCCCGTGGTTACACCTACCTCCTCACCATGGTGGACAGGACCACCAGGTGGCCAGAAGTAGTTCCCCTGTCCTCCACTACATCAGCGGAAGTGGCCCGGGCGTTCATTATGGCTTGGGTGGCCCGTTTCGGCACACCGTCCGACCTCTCTTCGGACCGGGGTCCGCAGTTTACATCGGAGCTTTGGTCTGCGGTTGCCGAGGTCCTTGGGGTGAAGGTCCATCGTACCACAGCCTATAACCCACAGAGCAACGGATTGTGCGAGCGGTTTCATCGTGACATGAAGGCCGCGCTCAGGGCCAGCCTTACGGGCAGCGACTGGGCTGACCGCCTCCCATGGGTTATGCTTGGCCTTCGCTCCGCCCCCAAGGAAGATCTTCAGGCCTCATCGGCCGAGCTGGTGTATGGCCAGCCTCTGCGTGTCCCGGGGGAGTTTCTTCCAGATGCCACGGCCCCGTGGTCAGTTGCCTCACATCGGGCTGCGTCTCGGGACATTGCAGACGCCTTTGTTCCTATTCCAACGTCTCACCATGGCCTTCCCCGGTCCTACGTGCCCAAGGATTTACCATCGGCCAAGTATGTTTTCATCCGCCACGATGGCCATCGGACACCGCTGCAGCCCCCATACGATGGGCCCTTCCGCGTCCTGGTGGGGGGGTCTAAGAACTTTGTTGTGGATATGGGGGGCAGGCCTGAGCGGGTGGCTATTGACCGTCTCAAGCCTGCTCATGTGGATATTGGCGAACCGCTTCAGCTGGCCCTTCCCCCGCGGCGAGGGCGCCCACCTGCGGCGACCTCGCCCCCTGCGGCAACCTCGCCCCCTGCGGCAACCTCGCCCCCTGCGGCAACCTCGCCCCCTGCCCCTGCCCCGCCCCTTGCCCTTGGACCCTCTGCTGTTAGGCGCAGCCAGTATGGCCGCCCAGTCCGCCCCCCTGTACGTTGACTTTGTTGGAGGGACTGTTATGTGCTGGACTGTTCTGTTTTGCACTAGTGCATAGTGTCACATGTTCGATTTGGGGTACATGTTCGGCCTGGCCCTGTTTATTATGGGTGAATTCTGGGGGGGCCTGTGTAGTGACCCACAAGGAAGTCTGAAAGAGACATTCACCAGGGACTGTACCTTTA